>JACMZG010000894.1:0-13694 GCA_018340805.1 Microvelia longipes
CAATAAATTACAATAGAAATATTCATTTTTTTAATATCAATTTCAATTTTGCCATTTCAATATTGATTTTCAAATTTTACACATTTTTCAAATTTCAAATAAATAAATATTTCTTCACCATTACTAATATTTTTTTCATCATTTCTATCAACATCGTCGTGATAACAGTGATATTTTGAAATTTCAAAAAAATTCCGGTGAGGCGGATTTGAACCACCGAAATCACTGCTAACCACTACAGTCCTCCGCTCTACCAACTGAGCTATCACCGGTCATTTTAAATGCTTCGTTTTACTTGCATCTTATAATCACTAATTAAAAACCATTTCAAATCTCATTCATAACATTTATCGTAATTCCATTCAATAAATTACAATAGAAATATTCATTTTTTTAATATCAATTTCAATTTTGCCATTTCAATATTGATTTTCAAATTTTACACATTTTTTCAAATTTCAAATAAATAAATATTTCTTCACCATTACTAATATTTTTTTCATCATTTCTATCAACATCGTCGTGATAACAGTGATATTTTGAAATTTCAAAAAAATTCCGGTGAGGCGGATTTGAACCACCGACCTAAGGATCACTGCTAACCACTACAGTCCTCCGCTCTACCAACTGAGCTATCACCGGTCATTTTAAATGCTTCGTTTTACTTGCATCTTATAATCACTAATTAAAAACCATTTCAAATCTCATTCATAACATTTATCGTAATTCCATTCAATAAATTACAATAGAAATATTCATTTTTTTAATATCAATTTCAATTTTGCCATTTCAATATTGATTTTCAAATTTTACACATTTTTCAAATTTCAAATAAATAAATATTTCTTCACCATTACTAATATTTTTTTCATCATTTCTATCAACATCGTCGTGATAACAGTGATATTTTGAAATTTCAAAAAAATTCCGGTGAGGCGATATCACTGCTAACCACTACAGTCCTCCGCTCTACCAACTGAGCTATCACCGGTCATTTTAAATGCTTCGTTTTACTTGCATCTTATAATCACTAATTAAAAACCATTTCAAATCTCATTCATAACATTTATCGTAATTCCATTCAATAAATTACAATAGAAATATTCATTTTTTTAATATCAATTTCAATTTTGCCATTTCAATATTGATTTTCAAATTTTACACATTTTTCAAATTTCAAATAAATAAATATTTCTTCACCATTACTAAATTTTTTTTCATCATTTCTATCAACATCGTCGTGATAACAGTGATATTTTGAAATTTCAAAAAAATTCCGGTGAGGCGGATTTGAACCACCGACCTAAGGATCACTGCTAACCACTACAGTCCTCCGCTCTACCAACTGAGCTATCACCGGTCATTTTAAATGCTTCGTTTTACTTGCATCTTATAATCACTAATTAAAAACCATTTCAAATCTCATTCATAACATTTATCGTAATTCCATTCAATAAATTACAATAGAAATATTCATTTTTTTAATATCAATTTCAATTTTGCCATTTCAATATTGATTTTCAAATTTTACACATTTTTCAAATTTCAAATAAATAAATATTTCTTCACCATTACTAATATTTTTTTCATCATTTCTATCAACATCGTCGTGATAACAGTGATATTTTGAAATTTCAAAAAAATTCCGGTGAGGCGGATTTGAACCACCGACCTAAGGATCACTGCTAACCACTACAGTCCTCCGCTCTACCAACTGAGCTATCACCGGTCATTTTAAATGCTTCGTTTTACTTGCATCTTATAATCACTAATTAAAAACCATTTCAAATCTCATTCATAACATTTATCGTAATTCCATTCAATAAATTACAATAGAAATATTCATTTTTTAATATCAATTTCAATTTTGCCATTTCAATATTGATTTTCAAATTTTACACATTTTTCAAATTTCAAATAAATAAATATTTCTTCACCATTACTAATATTTTTTCATCATTTCTATCAACATCGTCGTGATAACAGTGATATTTTGAAATTTCAAAAAAATTCCGGTGAGGCGGATTTGAATCACTGCTAACCACTACAGTCCTCCGCTCTACCAACTGAGCTATCACCGGTCATTTTAAATGCTTCGTTTTACTTGCATCTTATAATCACTAATTAAAAACCATTTCAAATCTCATTCATAACATTTATCGTAATTCCATTCAATAAATTACAATAGAAATATTCATTTTTTTAATATCAATTTCAATTTTGCCATTTCAATATTGATT
Organism: Microvelia longipes; assembly: GCA_018340805.1. Taxonomy (NCBI): domain Eukaryota; kingdom Metazoa; phylum Arthropoda; class Insecta; order Hemiptera; family Veliidae; genus Microvelia; species Microvelia longipes. The sequence goes on from JACMZG010000894.1 coordinate 2,241, forward strand.
TTCAAATTTTACACATTTTTCAAATTTCAAATAAATAAATATTTCTTCACCATTACTAATATTTTTTCATCATTTCTATCAACTTCGTCGTGATAACAGTGATATTTTGAAATTTCAAAAAAATTCCGGTGAGGCGGATTTGAACCACCGACCTAAGGATCACTGCTAACCACTACAGTCCTCCGCTCTACCAACTGAGCTATCACCGGTCATTTTAAATGCTTCGTTTTACTTGCATCTTATAATCACTAATTAAAAACCATTTCAAATCTCATTCATAACATTTATCGTAATTCCATTCAATAAATTACAATAGAAATATTCATTTTTTTAATATCAATTTCAATTTTGCCATTTCAATATTGATTTTCAAATTTTACACATTTTTCAAATTTCAAATAAATAAATATTTCTTCACCATTACTAATATTTTTTTCATCATTTCTATCAACATCGTCGTGATAACAGTGATATTTTGAAATTTCAAAAAAATTCCGGTGAGGCGGATTTGAACCACCGGATCACTGCTAACCACTACAGTCCTCCGCTCTACCAACTGAGCTATCACCGGTCATTTTAAATGCTTCGTTTTACTTGCATCTTATAATCACTAATTAAAAACCATTTCAAATCTCATTCATAACATTTATCGTAATTCCATTCAATAAATTACAATAGAAATATTCATTTTTTAATATCAATTTCAATTTTGCCATTTCAATATTGATTTTCAAATTTTACACATTTTTCAAATTTCAAATAAATAAATATTTCTTCACCATTACTAATATTTTTTTCATCATTTCTATCAACATCGTCGTGATAACAGTGATATTTTGAAATTTCAAAAAAATTCCGGTGAGGCGGATTTGAACCACCGACCTAAGGATCACTGCTAACCACTACAGTCCTCCGCTCTACCAACTGAGCTATCACCGGTCATTTTAAATGCTTCGTTTTACTTGCATCTTATAATCACTAATTAAAAACCATTTCAAATCTCATTCATAACATTTATCGTAATTCCATTCAATAAATTACAATAGAAATATTCATTTTTTTAATATCAATTTCAATTTTGCCATTTCAATATTGATTTTCAAATTTTACACATTTTTCAAATTTCAAATAAATAAATATTTCTTCACCATTACTAATATTTTTTTCATCATTTCTATCAACATCGTCGTGATAACAGTGATATTTTGAAATTTCAAAAAAATTCCGGTGAGGCGGATTTGAACCACCGACCTAAGGATCACTGCTAACCACTACAGTCCTCCGCTCTACCAACTGAGCTATCACCGGTCATTTTAAATGCTTCGTTTTACTTGCATCTTATAATCACTAATTAAAAAAACCATTTCAAATCTCATTCATAACATTTATCGTAATTCCATTCAATAAATTACAATAGAAATATTCATTTTTTTAATATCAATTTCAATTTTGCCATTTCAATATTGATTTTCAAATTTTACACATTTTTTCAAATTTCAAATAAATAAATATTTCTTCACCATTACTAATATTTTTTTCATCATTTCTATCAACATCGTCGTGATAACAGTGATATTTTGAAATTTCAAAAAAATTCCGGTGAGGCGGATTTGAACCGACCTAAGGATCACTGCTAACCACTACAGTCCTCCGCTCTACCAACTGAGCTATCACCGGTCATTTTAAATGCTTCGTTTTACTTGCATCTTATAATCACTAATTAAAAACCATTTCAAATCTCATTCATAACATTTATCGTAATTCCATTCAATAAATTACAATAGAAATATTCATTTTTTTAATATCAATTTCAATTTTGCCATTTCAATATTGATTTTCAAATTTTACACATTTTTTCAAATTTCAAATAAATAAATATTTCTTCACCATTACTAATATTTTTTTCATCATTTCTATCAACATCGTCGTGATAACAGTGATATTTTGAAATTTCAAAAAAATTCCGGTGAGGCGGATTTGAACACTGCTAACCACTACAGTCCTCCGCTCTACCAACTGAGCTATCACCGGTCATTTTAAATGCTTCGTTTTACTTGCATCTTATAATCACTAATTAAAAACCATTTCAAATCTCATTCATAACATTTATCGTAATTCCATTCAATAAATTACAATAGAAATATTCATTTTTTTAATATCAATTTCAATTTTGCCATTTCAATATTGATTTTCAAATTTTACACATTTTTTAATTTCAAATAAATAAATATTTCTTCACCATTAATATTTTTTTTCATCATTTCTATCAACATCGTCGTGATAACAGTGATATTTTGAAATTTCAAAAAAATTCCGGTGAGGCGGATTTGAACACAAACCTACAGTCCTCCGCTCTACCAACTGAGCTATCACCGGTCATTTTAAATGCTTCGTTTTACTTGCATCTTATAATCACTAATTAAAAACCATTTCAAATCTCATTCATAACATTTATCGTAATTCCATTCAATAAATTACAATAGAAATATTCATTTTTTTAATATCAATTTCAATTTTGCCATTTCAATATTGATTTTCAAATTTTACACATTTTTCAAATTTCAAATAAATAAATATTTCTTCACCATTACTAATATTTTTTTCATCATTTCTATCAACATCGTCGTGATAACAGTGATATTTTGAAATTTCAAAAAAATTCCGGTGAGGCGGATTTGAACCACCGACCTAAGGATCACTGCTAACCACTACAGTCCTCCGCTCTACCAACTGAGCTATCACCGGTCATTTTAAATGCTTCGTTTTACTTGCATCTTATAATCACTAATTAAAAACCATTTCAAATCTCATTCATAACATTTATCGTAATTCCATTCAATAAATTACAATAGAAATATTCATTTTTTTAATATCAATTTCAATTTTGCCATTTCAATATTGATTTTCAAATTTTACACATTTTTTCAAATTTCAAATAAATAAATATTTCTTCACCATTACTAATATTTTTTTCATCATTTCTATCAACATCGTCGTGATAACAGTGATATTTTGAAATTTCAAAAAAATTCCGGTGAGGCGGATTTGAACCACCGACCTAAGGATCACTGCTAACCACTACAGTCCTCCGCTCTACCAACTGAGCTATCACCGGTCATTTTAAATGCTTCGTTTTACTTGCATCTTATAATCACTAATTAAAAACCATTTCAAATCTCATTCATAACATTTATCGTAATTCCATTCAATAAATTACAATAGAAATATTCATTTTTTTAATATCAATTTCAATTTTGCCATTTCAATATTGATTTTCAAATTTTACACATTTTTCAAATTTCAAATAAATAAATATTTCTTCACCATTACTAATATTTTTTTCATCATTTCTATCAACATCGTCGTGATAACAGTGATATTTTGAAATTTCAAAAAAATTCCGGTGAGGCGGATTTGAACCACCGACCTAAGGATCACTGCTAACCACTACAGTCCTCCGCTCTACCAACTGAGCTATCACCGGTCATTTTAAATGCTTCGTTTTACTTGCATCTTATAATCACTAATTAAAAACCATTTCAAATCTCATTCATAACATTTATCGTAATTCCATTCAATAAATTACAATAGAAATATTCATTTTTTTAATATCAATTTCAATTTTGCCATTTCAATATTGATTTTCAAATTTTACACATTTTTCAAATTTCAAATAAATAAATATTTCTTCACCATTACTAATATTTTTTCATCATTTCTATCAACATCGTCGTGATAACAGTGATATTTTGAAATTTCAAAAAAATTCCGGTGAGGCGGATTTGAACCACCGACCTAAGGATCACTGCTAACCACTACAGTCCTCCGCTCTACCAACTGAGCTATCACCGGTCATTTTAAATGCTTCGTTTTACTTGCATCTTATAATCACTAATTAAAAACCATTTCAAATCTCATTCATAACATTTATCGTAATTCCATTCAATAAATTACAATAGAAATATTCATTTTTTTAATATCAATTTCAATTTTGCCATTTCAATATTGATTTTCAAATTTTACACATTTTTCAAATTTCAAATAAATAAATATTTCTTCACCATTACTAATATTTTTTTCATCATTTCTATCAACATCGTCGTGATAACAGTGATATTTTGAAATTTCAAAAAAATTCCGGTGAGGCGGATTTGAACCACCGACCTAAGGATCACTGCTAACCACTACAGTCCTCCGCTCTACCAACTGAGCTATCACCGGTCATTTTAAATGCTTCGTTTTACTTGCATCTTATAATCACTAATTAAAAACCATTTCAAATCTCATTCATAACATTTATCGTAATTCCATTCAATAAATTACAATAGAAATATTCATTTTTTTAATATCAATTTCAATTTTGCCATTTCAATATTGATTTTCAAATTTTACACATTTTTCAAATTTCAAATAAATAAATATTTCTTCACCATTACTAATATTTTTTTCATCATTTCTATCAACATCGTCGTGATAACAGTGATATTTTGAAATTTCAAAAAAATTCCGGTGAGGCGGATTTGAACCACCGACCTAAGGATCACTGCTAACCACTACAGTCCTCCGCTCTACCAACTGAGCTATCACCGGTCATTTTAAATGCTTCGTTTTACTTGCATCTTATAATCACTAATTAAAAACCATTTCAAATCTCATTCATAACATTTATCGTAATTCCATTCAATAAATTACAATAGAAATATTCATTTTTTTAATATCAATTTCAATTTTGCCATTTCAATATTGATTTTCAAATTTTACACATTTTTCAAATTTCAAATAAATAAATATTTCTTCACCATTACTAATATTTTTTTCATCATTTCTATCAACATCGTCGTGATAACAGTGATATTTTGAAATTTCAAAAAAATTCCGGTGAGGCGGATTTGAACCACCGACCTAAGGATCACTGCTAACCACTACAGTCCTCCGCTCTACCAACTGAGCTATCACCGGTCATTTTAAATGCTTCGTTTTACTTGCATCTTATAATCACTAATTAAAAACCATTTCAAATCTCATTCATAACATTTATCGTAATTCCATTCAATAAATTACAATAGAAATATTCATTTTTTTAATATCAATTTCAATTTTGCCATTTCAATATTGATTTTCAAATTTTACACATTTTTCAAATTTCAAATAAATAAATATTTCTTCACCATTACTAATATTTTTTTCATCATTTCTATCAACATCGTCGTGATAACAGTGATATTTTGAAATTTCAAAAAAATTCCGGTGAGGCGGATTTGAACCACCGACCTAAGGATCACTGCTAACCACTACAGTCCTCCGCTCTACCAACTGAGCTATCACCGGTCATTTTAAATGCTTCGTTTTACTTGCATCTATAATCACTAATTAAAAACCATTTCAAATCTCATTCATAACATTTATCGTAATTCCATTCAATAAATTACAATAGAAATATTCATTTTTTTAATATCAATTTCAATTTTGCATTTCAATATTGATTTTCAAATTTTACACATTTTTCAAATTTCAAATAAATAAATATTTCTTCACCATTACTAATATTTTTCATCATTTCTATCAACATCGTCGTGATAACAGTGATATTTGAAATTTCAAAAAAATTCCGGTGAGGCGGATTTGAACCACCGACCTAAGGATCACTGCTAACCACTACAGTCCTCCGCTCTACCAACTGAGCTATCACCGGTCATTTTAAATGCTTCGTTTTACTTGCATCTTATAATCACTAATTAAAAACCATTTCAAATCTCATTCATAACATTTATCGTAATTCCATTCAATAAATTAAATAGAAATATTCATTTTTTTAATATCAATTTCAATTTTGCCATTTCAATATTGATTTTCAAATTTTACACATTTTTTCAAATTTCAAATAAATAAATATTTCTTCACCATTACTAATATTTTTTTCATCATTTCTATCAACATCGTCGTGATAACAGTGATATTTTGAAATTTCAAAAAAATTCCGGTGAGGCGGATTTGAACCACCGACCTAAGGATCACTGCTAACCACTACAGTCCTCCGCTCTACCAACTGAGCTATCACCGGTCATTTTAAATGCTTCGTTTTACTTGCATCTTATAATCACTAATTAAAAACCATTTCAAATCTCATTCATAACATTTATCGTAATTCCATTCAATAAATTACAATAGAAATATTCATTTTTTTAATATCAATTTCAATTTTGCCATTTCAATATTGATTTTCAAATTTTACACATTTTTCAAATTTCAAATAAATAAATATTTCTTCACCATTACTAATATTTTTTTCATCATTTCTATCAACATCGTCGTGATAACAGTGATATTTTGAAATTTCAAAAAAATTCCGGTGAGGCGGATTTGAACCACCGACCTAAGGATCACTGCTAACCACTACAGTCCTCCGCTCTACCAACTGAGCTATCACCGGTCATTTTAAATGCTTCGTTTTACTTGCATCTTAAATCACTAATTAAAAACCATTTCAAATCTCATTCATAACATTTATCGTAATTCCATTCAATAAATTACAATAGAAATATTCATTTTTTTAATATCAATTTCAATTTTGCCATTTCAATATTGATTTTCAAATTTTACACATTTTTCAAATTCAAATAAATAAATATTTCTTCACCATTACTAATATTTTTTTCATCATTTCTATCAACATCGTCGTGATAACAGTGATATTTTGAAATTTCAAAAAAATTCCGGTGAGGCGGATTTGAACCACCGACCTAAGGATCACTGCTAACCACTACAGTCCTCCGCTCTACCAACTGAGCTATCACCGGTCATTTTAAATGCTTCGTTTTACTTGCATCTTATAATCACTAATTAAAAACCATTTCAAATCTCATTCATAACATTTATCGTAATTCCATTCAATAAATTACAATAGAAATATTCATTTTTTTAATATCAATTTCAATTTTGCCATTTCAATATTGATTTTCAAATTTTACACATTTTTCAAATTTCAAATAAATAAATATTTCTTCACCATTACTAATATTTTTTCATCATTTCTATCAACATCGTCGTGATAACAGTGATATTTTGAAATTTCAAAAAAATTCCGGTGAGGCGGATTTGAACCACCGACCTAAGGATCACTGCTAACCACTACAGTCCTCCGCTCTACCAACTGAGCTATCACCGGTCATTTTAATGCTTCGTTTTACTTGCATCTTATAATCACTAATTAAAAACCATTTCAAATCTCATTCATAACATTTATCGTAATTCCATTCAATAAATTACAATAGAAATATTCATTTTTTTAATATCAATTTCAATTTTGCCATTTCAATATTGATTTTCAAATTTTACACATTTTTTCAAATTTCAAATAAATAAATATTTCTTCACCATTACTAATATTTTTTTCATCATTTCTATCAACATCGTCGTGATAACAGTGATATTTTGAAATTTCAAAAAAATTCCGGTGAGGCGGATTTGAACCACCGACCTAAGGATCACTGCTAACCACTACAGTCCTCCGCTCTACCAACTGAGCTATCACCGGTCATTTTAAATGCTTCGTTTTACTTGCATCTTATAATCACTAATTAAAAACCATTTCAAATCTCATTCATAACATTTATCGTAATTCCATTCAATAAATTACAATAGAAATATTCATTTTTTTAATATCAATTTCAATTTTGCCATTTCAATATTGATTTTCAAATTTTACACATTTTTCAAATTTCAAATAAATAAATATTTCTTCACCATTACTAATATTTTTTTCATCATTTCTATCAACATCGTCGTGATAACAGTGATATTTTGAAATTTCAAAAAAATTCCGGTGAGGCGGATTTGAACCACCGACCTAAGGATCACTGCTAACCACTACAGTCCTCCGCTCTACCAACTGAGCTATCACCGGTCATTTTAAATGCTTCGTTTTACTTGCATCTTATAATCACTAATTAAAAACCATTTCAAATCTCATTCATAACATTTATCGTAATTCCATTCAATAAATTACAATAGAAATATTCATTTTTTTAATATCAATTTCAATTTTGCCATTTCAATATTGATTTTCAAATTTTACACATTTTTCAAATTTCAAATAAATAAATATTTCTTCACCATTACTAATATTTTTTTCATCATTTCTATCAACATCGTCGTGATAACAGTGATATTTTGAAATTTCAAAAAAATTCCGGTGAGGCGGATTTGAACCACCGACCTAAGGATCACTGCTAACCACTACAGTCCTCCGCTCTACCAACTGAGCTATCACCGGTCATTTTAAATGCTTCGTTTTACTTGCATCTTATAATCACTAATTAAAAACCATTTCAAATCTCATTCATAACATTTATCGTAATTCCATTCAATAAATTACAATAGAAATATTCATTTTTTTAATATCAATTTCAATTTTGCCATTTCAATATTGATTTTCAAATTTTACACATTTTTTCAAATTTCAAATAAATAAATATTTCTTCACCATTACTAATATTTTTTTCATCATTTCTATCAACATCGTCGTGATAACAGTGATATTTTGAAATTTCAAAAAAATTCCGGTGAGGCGGATTTGAACCACCGACCTAAGGATCACTGCTAACCACTACAGTCCTCCGCTCTACCAACTGAGCTATCACCGGTCATTTTAAATGCTTCGTTTTACTTACATCTTATAATCACTAATTAAAAACCATTTCAAATCTCATTCATAACATTTATCGTAATTCCATTCAATAAATTACAATAGAAATATTCATTTTTTTAATATCAATTTCAATTTTGCCATTTCAATATTGATTTTCAAATTTTACACATTTTTTCAAATTTCAAATAAATAAATATTTCTTCACCATTACTAATATTTTTTTCATCATTTCTATCAACATCGTCGTGATAACAGTGATATTTTGAAATTTCAAAAAAATTCCGGTGAGGCGGATTTGAACCACCGACCTAAGGATCACTGCTAACCACTACAGTCCTCCGCTCTACCAACTGAGCTATCACCGGTCATTTTAAATGCTTCGTTTTACTTGCATCTTATAATCACTAATTAAAAACCATTTCAAATCTCATTCATAACATTTATCGTAATTCCATTCAATAAATTACAATAGAAATATTCATTTTTTTAATATCAATTTCAATTTTGCCATTTCAATATTGATTTTCAAATTTTACACATTTTTTCAAATTTCAAATAAATAAATATTTCTTCACCATTACTAATATTTTTTTCATCATTTCTATCAACATCGTCGTGATAACAGTGATATTTTGAAATTTCAAAAAATTCCGGTGAGGCGGATTTGAACCACCGACCCTATAGGATCACTGCTAACCCACTACAGTCCTCCGCTCTACTAAACATTTTATTATTTTAAATACATTGATATTAAAATATAAGATTCGTAATCTAACTTGGATTACGCCCAAATAACATCAAATAATACAAAAAGTTTATAATTATTGTCTTATGATTTTCTGTAAAAAAATTGCTAAGATTCTGGAACATATCAAGTTTTTTCTTCAACCTCGGCATTGCTCTTGTTTTGTTTTGAATATTCTTTTTGAGCAGCTGTTATCACATCCAAAGTGTAGATTTAGTTTTATTTACATTTAATTACATTATTTATTTTCCCTGTTTATTTTATAATTTCTTTTGTTACAAATTTTTTATGAAATAATAACTCTTGTTTTTCGAAATTTTTGTTTTATTTATTTATTTTTTTTTTTTTTTTATTTTGGTTTTTTTTTCTTCAACTCGTTAGTGGGATTTTTTTATAATTTATTTTATCAAGTTTGCGCTTGTGTAATTATTTGGTTTTAAATATATATATTTTCCAGTCTTGTTAAAATTGCCAAATCTTGCTGATGAGATATGTTGCTCTTGTGCACAGTCTGAAGAATTTTGTTTATTTATTTTATTTATATCCAATTATTTATAAGCTCTTTTTTCCGTTGGTGATTGATCCTAAAGACCCTATGATGCATGTCTTTATCCACTCTGTAATTTTGGTTTGTCATTTTCTTATCGCGCCAATTCTTTATAATTTTCTAGATTCTTTTCATTAGTCTGATTTGAATAGTTTTTGCTGAATCTATGGGCATTTTAATGTCTACTAGGAAAAGATTGTTTTCATTTCCTCGTTGTATATTCAATCGATTCGTCCAATAAAAATCTGGAAACGCCTGGAGATTTTCTTGTCAACTGTTACTATTAAACTTTCTGACCTAGATATTTTAACAATAATATCAGGCAACTGTTGTGTCTCTTGCCCGCCAGTGACTTATTAATGTTGCATTTTGCAGAAATGTGTTAATGTCTCTTCTTCACTCTGGCATCGGCGACATAAGCGATCTTCAAATTTAGTATGGAATGGTCGCGCAACGAAATTGTAAACTATTTTACGTGCTTGAATGAATAAAGTTCCATTCAAGTTCATCGAGTTGCTTTTGAAAAATTATTTTGTTCATTTTTTCGAAATCTAATTATATGTGCTGAAATGAGAAAATTCGAGTTGTTGCTCTTTTCCCACTTTGCTAAGATATGCTCAGCAATCGAATTATGAAATTTTTGAAAACTTCCTTACGATTGTTGATGTAAATTATGTAAGTTCCTCGAACGCTTGTGAACCCCATATGAAGAATTATTGTTGATCCATTATAGTCAAAGTGTAAATTTTAATATTATGAGTCTAAGTTAAAATAGTCCAATTGAAGTTCGAAGGCGTTGAAAATGAGTCTTTTTAGATTCCTGATATTGACAGATTTTTTACGCGTTAAACCATTGAAAACTTTCCTTCCACGCGATACAGTATGTAAACACCAATTCTTGTCTCCGCAACTAGACAATATGATCGGTAAAACGATTTTTCTTGTATAATCACATTTTTGACGTCAAAGCTCACGAAAATATTGTACGATAAGTTGACAATGATATTCATCAAGGAAGATCAAACACAGCCACTCCTCCTCCATTTTTAATAGAGTTATAGAAATAAAAATGTTTTCGGAGTTAACAGAGAGGTTGAGAATTCGTTCTAAGTTGGCTTTTAATTTATTACAGTTATTACCATTACTTTTCAAGATTTCCTTTTGGATCACCAAAGTGCACTCGTTTTAATTTGACGCTGTACGAAACGGAAATATATCTTGAAGGCAGAAAAGATTTTGTGGCCTTAAAGCTTTTGCCACCCACAAAGATCGAATTCAAGTTTTCGAATCGGTAATGACATTCTCAATAATTTTTCATATGAATTTGGTCATTGTTGTCTCCAAGTGGAACGCCAAGATATTGATAGAATTCAGAAAGTCATCAGTTCTCAATATTTCATTGAAATCGTGATTTTATTGCTATCATTGTCGAACTGTATTGTTTTTGATAAAAAGCACATTTTTCCTGGGGAATTCAAATACAAATAGCATTGTCTGCCGTTTCCCAACTGCTTT
>JACMZG010000895.1:0-13692 GCA_018340805.1 Microvelia longipes
TTCCATCAAATTCCATTTCATTTTAAAATCTAAAATGATAATGAAAACGAAACTTTTCTTCCAAAAAACACATTGTTTCTTTAACTTTTGAAAATTTGCTTCTTTTTTATTTTTTTCGAAAAAATGTCATTTCGATTTTATAAATTGATTATATGAAATTTCAATAACAATTTTAGTAAAATTGATAAAATTTCAAAAATTAATTGCCGCGAACCGGGATCGAACAGTGACCTTTAGATCTTCAGTCTAACGCTCTCCAACTGAGCTATCGCGGCTCAGTAGTATTTCATTTTGCATTTACATAAACAATACTTTCATAAATCCATGTTGAATTTTCATTTTTCATAATTAAAGTAAATCTTAATAACTATAGATTTTCATTGAATGATTTTTGAAAATGTCTGTTTTACGGTATAGATATTCCAATTCGTACAAAACTCACAACTTTCTATCACAGATTTAAACAGATTCCATCAACATTCCATTTCATTTAAAATCTAAAATGATAATGAAACGAAACTTTTCTTCCAAAACACATTGTTTCTTTAACTTTTGAAATTTGCTTCTTTTCTATTTTTTCGAAAAAATGTCATTTCGATTTTATAAATTGATTATATGAAATTTCAATAACAATTTTAGTAAAATTGATAAAATTTCAAAATTAATTGCCGCGAACCGGGATCGAACCAGTGACCTTTAGATCTTCAGTCTAACGCTCTCCCAACTGAGCTATCGCGGCTCAGTAGTATTTCATTTTGCATTTACATAAACAATACTTTCATAAATCCATGTTGAATTTTCATTTTTCATAATTAAAGTAAATCTTAATAACTATAGATTTTCATTGAATGATTTTTGAAAATGTCTGTTTTACGGTATAGATATTCCAATTCGTACAAAACTCACAACTTTCTATCACAGATTTAAACAGATTCCATCAACATTCCATTTCATTTAAAATCTAAAATGATAATGAAACGAAACTTTTCTTCCAAAACACATTGTTTCTTTAACTTTTGAAATTTGCTTCTTTTTCTATTTTTTTCGAAAAAATGTCATTTCGATTTTATAAATTGATTATATGAAATTTCAATAACAATTTTAGTAAAATTGATAAAATTTCAAAAATTAATTGCCGCGAACCGGGATCGAACCAGTGACCTTTAGATCTTCAGTCTAACGCTCTCCCAACTGAGCTATCGCGGCTCAGTAGTATTTCATTTTGCATTTACATAAACAATACTTTCATAAATCCATGTTGAATTTTCATTTTTCATAATTAAAGTAAATCTTAATAACTATAGATTTTCATTGAATGATTTTTGAAAATGTCTGTTTTACGGTATAGATATTCCAATTCGTACAAAACTCACAACTTTCTATCACAGATTTAAACAGATTCCATCAACATTCCATTTCATTTAAAATCTAAAATGATAATGAAACGAAACTTTTCTTCCAAAACACATTGTTTCTTTAACTTTTGAAATTTGCTTCTTTTCTATTTTTTTCGAAAAAATGTCATTTCGATTTTATAAATTGATTATATGAAATTTCAATAACAATTTTAGTAAAATTGATAAAATTTCAAAAATTAATTGCCGCGAACCGGGATCGAACCAGTGACCTTTAGATCTTCAGTCTAACGCTCTCCCAACTGAGCTATCGCGGCTCAGTAGTATTTCATTTTGCATTTACATAAACAATACTTTCATAAATCCATGTTGAATTTTCATTTTTCATAATTAAAGTAAATCTTAATAACTATAGATTTTCATTGAATGATTTTTGAAAATGTCTGTTTTACGGTATAGATATTCCAATTCGTACAAAACTCACAACTTTCTATCACAGATTTAAACAGATTCCATCAACATTCCATTTCATTTAAAATCTAAAATGATAATGAAACGAAACTTTTCTTCCAAAACACATTGTTTCTTTAACTTTTGAAATTTGCTTCTTTTTCTATTTTTTTCGAAAAAATGTCATTTCGATTTTATAAATTGATTATATGAAATTTCAATAACAATTTTAGTAAAATTGATAAAATTTCAAAAATTAATTGCCGCGAACCGGGATCGAACCAGTGACCTTTAGATCTTCAGTCTAACGCTCTCCCAACTGAGCTATCGCGGCTCAGTAGTATTTCATTTTGCATTTACATAAACAATACTTTCATAAATCCATGTTGAATTTTCATTTTTCATAATTAAAGTAAATCTTAATAACTATAGATTTTCATTGAATGATTTTTGAAAATGTCTGTTTTACGGTATAGATATTCCAATTCGTACAAAACTCACAACTTTCTATCACAGATTTAAACAGATTCCATCAACATTCCATTTCATTTAAAATCTAAAATGATAATGAAACGAAACTTTTCTTCCAAAACACATTGTTTCTTTAACTTTTGAAATTTGCTTCTTTTTCTATTTTTTTCGAAAAAATGTCATTTCGATTTTATAAATTGATTATATGAAATTTCAATAACAATTTTAGTAAAATTGATAAAATTTCAAAAATTAATTGCCGCGAACCGGGATCGAACCAGTGACCTTTAGATCTTCAGTCTAACGCTCTCCCAACTGAGCTATCGCGGCTCAGTAGTATTTCATTTTGCATTTACATAAACAATACTTTCATAAATCCATGTTGAATTTTCATTTTTCATAATTAAAGTAAATCTTAATAACTATAGATTTTCATTGAATGATTTTTGAAAATGTCTGTTTTACGGTATAGATATTCCAATTCGTACAAAACTCACAACTTTCTATCACAGATTTAAACAGATTCCATCAACATTCCATTTCATTTAAAATCTAAAATGATAATGAAACGAAACTTTTCTTCCAAAACACATTGTTTCTTTAACTTTTGAAATTTGCTTCTTTTTCTATTTTTTTTCGAAAAAATGTCATTTCGATTTTATAAATTGATTATATGAAATTTCAATAACAATTTTAGTAAAATTGATAAAATTTCAAAAATTAATTGCCGCGAACCGGGATCGAACCAGTGACCTTTAGATCTTCAGTCTAACGCTCTCCCAACTGAGCTATCGCGGCTCAGTAGTATTTCATTTTGCATTTACATAAACAATACTTTCATAAATCCATGTTGAATTTTCATTTTTCATAATTAAAGTAAATCTTAATAACTATAGATTTTCATTGAATGATTTTTGAAAATGTCTGTTTTACGGTATAGATATTCCAATTCGTACAAAACTCACAACTTTCTATCACAGATTTAAACAGATTCCATCAACATTCCATTTCATTTAAAATCTAAAATGATAATGAAACGAAACTTTTCTTCCAAAACACATTGTTTCTTTAACTTTTGAAATTTGCTTCTTTTTCTATTTTTTTCGAAAAAATGTCATTTCGATTTTATAAATTGATTATATGAAATTTCAATAACAATTTTAGTAAAATTGATAAAATTTCAAAAATTAATTGCCGCGAACCGGGATCGAACCAGTGACCTTTAGATCTTCAGTCTAACGCTCTCCCAACTGAGCTATCGCGGCTCAGTAGTATTTCATTTTGCATTTACATAAACAATACTTTCATAAATCCATGTTGAATTTTCATTTTTCATAATTAAAGTAAATCTTAATAACTATAGATTTTCATTGAATGATTTTTGAAAATGTCTGTTTACGGTATAGATATTCCAATTCGTACAAAACTCACAACTTTCTATCACAGATTTAAACAGATTCCATCAACATTCCATTTCATTTAAAATCTAAAATGATAATGAAACGAAACTTTTCTTCCAAAACACATTGTTTCTTTAACTTTTGAAATTTGCTTCTTTTTCTATTTTTTTCGAAAAAATGTCATTTCGATTTTATAAATTGATTATATGAAATTTCAATAACAATTTTAGTAAAATTGATAAAATTTCAAAAATTAATTGCCGCGAACCGGGATCGAACCAGTGACCTTTAGATCTTCAGTCTAACGCTCTCCCAACTGAGCTATCGCGGCTCAGTAGTATTTCATTTTGCATTTACATAAACAATACTTTCATAAATCCATGTTGAATTTTCATTTTTCATAATTAAAGTAAATCTTAATAACTATAGATTTTCATTGAATGATTTTTGAAAATGTCTGTTTTACGGTATAGATATTCCAATTCGTACAAAACTCACAACTTTCTATCACAGATTTAAACAGATTCCATCAACATTCCATTTCATTTAAAATCTAAAATGATAATGAAACGAAACTTTTCTTCCAAAACACATTGTTTCTTTAACTTTTGAAATTTGCTTCTTTTTCTATTTTTTTCGAAAAAATGTCATTTCGATTTTATAAATTGATTATATGAAATTTCAATAACAATTTTAGTAAAATTGATAAAATTTCAAAAATTAATTGCCGCGAACCGGGATCGAACCAGTGACCTTTAGATCTTCAGTCTAACGCTCTCCCAACTGAGCTATCGCGGCTCAGTAGTATTTCATTTTGCATTTACATAAACAATACTTTCATAAATCCATGTTGAATTTTCATTTTTCATAATTAAAGTAAATCTTAATAACTATAGATTTTCATTGAATGATTTTTGAAAATGTCTGTTTTACGGTATAGATATTCCAATTCGTACAAAACTCACAACTTTCTATCACAGATTTAAACAGATTCCATCAATTCCATTTCATTTAAAATCTAAAATGATAATGAAACGAAACTTTTCTCCAAAACACATTGTTTTCTTAACTTTTGAAATTTGCTTCTTTTTCTATTTTTTTCGAAAAAATGTCATTTCGATTTTATAATTGATTATATGAAATTTCAATAACAATTTTAGTAAAATTGATAAAATTTCAAAAATTAATTGCCGCGAACCGGGATCGAACCAGTGACCTTTAGATCTTCAGTCTAACGCTCTCCCAACTGAGCTATCGCGGCTCAGTAGTATTTCATTTTGCATTTACATAAACAATACTTTCATAAATCCATGTTGAATTTTCATTTTTCATAATTAAAGTAAATCTTAATAACTATAGATTTTCATTGAATGATTTTTGAAAATGTCTGTTTTACGGTATAGATATTCCAATTCGTACAAAACTCACAACTTTCTATCACAGATTTAAACAGATTCCATCAACATTCCATTTCATTTAAAATCTAAAATGATAATGAAACGAAACTTTTCTTCCAAAACACATTGTTTCTTTAACTTTTGAAATTTGCTTCTTTTTCTATTTTTTTCGAAAAAATGTCATTTCGATTTTATAAATTGATTATATGAAATTTCAATAACAATTTTAGTAAAATTGATAAAATTTCAAAAAAATTGCCGCGAACCGGGATCGAACCAGTGACCTTTAGATCTTCAGTCTAACGCTCTCCCAACTGAGCTATCGCGGCTCAGTAGTATTTCATTTTGCATTTACATAAACAATACTTTCATAAATCCATGTTGAATTTTCATTTTTCATAATTAAAGTAAATCTTAATAACTATAGATTTTCATTGAATGATTTTTGAAAATGTCTGTTTTACGGTATAGATATTCCAATTCGTACAAAACTCACAACTTTCTATCACAGATTTAAACAGATTCCATCAACATTCCATTTCATTTAAAATCTAAAATGATAATGAAACGAAACTTTTCTTCCAAAACACATTGTTTCTTTAACTTTTGAAATTTGCTTCTTTTTCTATTTTTTTCGAAAAAATGTCATTTCGATTTTATAAATTGATTATATGAAATTTCAATAACAATTTTAGTAAAATTGATAAAATTTCAAAAATTAATTGCCGCGAACCGGGATCGAACCAGTGACCTTTAGATCTTCAGTCTAACGCTCTCCCAACTGAGCTATCGCGGCTCAGTAGTATTTCATTTTGCATTTACATAAACAATACTTTCATAAATCCATGTTGAATTTTCATTTTTCATAATTAAAGTAAATCTTAATAACTATAGATTTTCATTGAATGATTTTTGAAAATGTCTGTTTTACGGTATAGATATTCCAATTCGTACAAAACTCACAACTTTCTATCACAGATTTAAACAGATTCCATCAACATTCCATTTCATTTAAAATCTAAAATGATAATGAACGAAACTTTTCTTCCAAAACACATTGTTTCTTTAACTTTTGAAATTTGCTTCTTTTTCTATTTTTTTCGAAAAAATGTCATTTCGATTTTTATAAATTGATTATATGAAATTTCAATAACAATTTTAGTAAAATTGATAAAATTTCAAAAATTAATTGCCGCGAACCGGGATCGAACCAGTGACCTTTAGATCTTCAGTCTAACGCTCTCCCAACTGAGCTCGCGGCTCAGTAGTATTTCATTTTGCATTTACATAAACAATACTTTCATAAATCCATGTTGAATTTTCATTTTTCATAATTAAAGTAAATCTTAATAACTATAGATTTTCATTGAATGATTTTTGAAAATGTCTGTTTTACGGTATAGATATTCCAATTCGTACAAAACTCACAACTTTCTATCACAGATTTAAACAGATTCCATCAACATTCCATTTCATTTAAAATCTAAAATGATAATGAAACGAAACTTTTCTCCAAAACACATTGTTTCTTTAACTTTTGAAATTTGCTTCTTTTTCTATTTTTTTCGAAAAAATGTCATTTCGATTTTATAAATTGATTATATGAAATTTCAATAACAATTTTAGTAAAATTGATAAAATTTCAAAAATTAATTGCCGCGAACCGGGATCGAACCAGTGACCTTTAGATCTTCAGTCTAACGCTCTCCCAACTGAGCTATCGCGGCTCAGTAGTATTTCATTTTGCATTTACATAAACAATACTTTCATAAATCCATGTTGAATTTTCATTTTTCATATTAAAGTAAATCTTAATAACTATAGATTTTCATTGAATGATTTTTGAAAATGTCTGTTTTACGGTATAGATATTCCAATTCGTACAAAACTCACAACTTTCTATCACAGATTTAAACAGATTCCATCAACATTCCATTTCATTTAAAATCTAAAATGATAATGAAACGAAACTTTTCTTCCAAAACACATTGTTTCTTTAACTTTTGAAATTTGCTTCTTTTTCTATTTTTTTCGAAAAAATGTCATTTCGATTTTATAAATTGATTATATGAAATTTCAATAACAATTTTAGTAAAATTGATAAAATTTCAAAAATTAATTGCCGCGAACCGGGATCGAACCAGTGACCTTTAGATCTTCAGTCTAACGCTCTCCCAACTGAGCTATCGCGGCTCAGTAGTATTTCATTTTGCATTTACATAAACAATACTTTCATAAATCCATGTTGAATTTTCATTTTTCATAATTAAAGTAAATCTTAATAACTATAGATTTTCATTGAATGATTTTTGAAAATGTCTGTTTTACGGTATAGATATTCCAATTCGTACAAAACTCACAACTTTCTATCACAGATTTAAACAGATTCCATCAACATTCCATTTCATTTAAAATCTAAAATGATAATGAAACGAAACTTTTCTTCCAAAACACATTGTTTCTTTAACTTTTGAAATTTGCTTTTTTTCTATTTTTTTCGAAAAAATGTCATTTCGATTTTATAAATTGATTATATGAAATTTCAATAACAATTTTAGTAAAATTGATAAAATTTCAAAAATTAATTGCCGCGAACCGGGATCGAACCAGTGACCTTTAGATCTTCAGTCTAACGCTCTCCCAACTGAGCTATCGCGCTCAGTAGTATTTCATTTTGCATTTACATAAACAATACTTTCATAAATCCATGTTGAATTTTCATTTTTCATAATTAAAGTAAATCTTAATAACTATAGATTTTCATTGAATGATTTTTGAAAATGTCTGTTTTACGGTATAGATATTCCAATTCGTACAAAACTCACAACTTTCTATCACAGATTTAAACAGATTCCATCAACATTCCATTTCATTTAAAATCTAAAATGATAATGAAACGAAACTTTTCTTCCAAAACACATTGTTTCTTTAACTTTTGAAATTTGCTTCTTTTTCTATTTTTTTCGAAAAAATGTCATTTCGATTTATAAATTGATTATATGAAATTTCAATAACAATTTTAGTAAAATTGATAAAATTTCAAAAATTAATTGCCGCGAACCGGGATCGAACCAGTGACCTTTAGATCTTCAGTCTAACGCTCTCCCAACTGAGCTATCGCGGCTCAGTAGTATTTCATTTTGCATTTACATAAACAATACTTTCATAAATCCATGTTGAATTTTCATTTTTCATAATTAAAGTAAATCTTAATAACTATAGATTTTCATTGAATGATTTTTGAAAATGTCTGTTTTACGGTATAGATATTCCAATTCGTACAAAACTCACAACTTTCTATCACAGATTTAAACAGATTCCATCAACATTCCATTTCATTTAAAATCTAAAATGATAATGAAACGAAACTTTTCTTCCAAAACACATTGTTTCTTTAACTTTTGAAATTTGCTTCTTTTTCTATTTTTTTCGAAAAAATGTCATTTCGATTTTATAAATTGATTATATGAAATTTCAATAACAATTTTAGTAAAATTGATAAAATTTCAAAAATTAATTGCCGCGAACCGGGATCGAACCAGTGACCTTTAGATCTTCAGTCTAACGCTCTCCAACTGAGCTATCGCGGCTCAGTAGTATTTCATTTTGCATTTACATAAACAATACTTTCATAAATCCATGTTGAATTTTCATTTTTCATAATTAAAGTAAATCTTAATAACTATAGATTTTCATTGAATGATTTTTGAAATGTCTGTTTTACGGTATAGATATTCCAATTCGTACAAAACTCACAACTTTATCACAGATTTAAACAGATTCCATCAACATTCCATTTCATTTAAAATCTAAAATGATAATGAAACGAAACTTTTCTTCCAAAACACATTGTTTCTTTAACTTTTGAAATTTGCTTCTTTTTCTATTTTTTTCGAAAAAATGTCATTTCGATTTTATAAATTGATTATATGAAATTTCAATAACAATTTTAGTAAAATTGATAAAATTTCAAAAATTAATTGCCGCGAACCGGGATCGAACCAGTGACCTTTAGATCTTCAGTCTAACGCTCTCCCAACTGAGCTATCGCGGCTCAGTAGTATTTCATTTTGCATTTACATAAACAATACTTTCATAAATCCATGTTGAATTTTCATTTTTCATAATTAAAGTAAATCTTAATAACTATAGATTTTCATTGAATGATTTTTGAAAATGTCTGTTTTACGGTATAGATATTCCAATTCGTACAAAACTCACAACTTTCTATCACAGATTTAAACAGATTCCATCAACATTCCATTTCATTTAAAATCTAAAATGATAATGAAACGAAACTTTTCTTCCAAAACACATTGTTTCTTTAACTTTTGAAATTTGCTTCTTTTTCTATTTTTTTCGAAAAATGTCATTTCGATTTTATAATTGATTATATGAAATTTCAATAACAATTTTAGTAAAATTGATAAAATTTCAAAAATTAATTGCCGCGAACCGGGATCGAACCAGTGACCTTTAGATCTTCAGTCTAACGCTCTCCCAACTGAGCTATCGCGGCTCAGTAGTATTTCATTTTGCATTTACATAAACAATACTTTCATAAATCCATGTTGAATTTTCATTTTTCATAATTAAAGTAAATCTTAATAACTATAGATTTTCATTGAATGATTTTTGAAAATGTCTGTTTTACGGTATAGATATTCCAATTCGTACAAAACTCACAACTTTCTATCACAGATTTAAACAGATTCCATCAACATTCCATTTCATTTAAAATCTAAAATGATAATGAAACGAAACTTTTCTTCCAAAACACATTGTTTCTTTAACTTTTGAAATTTGCTTCTTTTTCTATTTTTTTCGAAAAAATGTCATTTCGATTTTATAAATTGATTATATGAAATTTCAATAACAATTTTAGTAAAATTGATAAAATTTCAAAAATTAATTGCCGCGAACCGGGATCGAACCAGTGACCTTTAGATCTTCAGTCTAACGCTCTCCCAACTGAGCTATCGCGGCTCAGTAGTATTTCATTTTGCATTTACATAAACAATACTTTCATAAATCCATGTTGAATTTTCATTTTTCATAATTAAAGTAAATCTTAATAACTATAGATTTTCATTGAATGATTTTTGAAAATGTCTGTTTTACGGTATAGATATTCCAATTCGTACAAAACTCACAACTTTCTATCACAGATTTAAACAGATTCCATCAACATTCCATTTCATTTAAAATCTAAAATGATAATGAAACGAAACTTTTCTTCCAAAACACATTGTTTCTTTAACTTTTGAAATTTGCTTCTTTTTCTATTTTTTCGAAAAAATGTCATTTCGATTTTATAAATTGATTATAAATTTCAATAACAATTAGTAAAATTGATAAAATTTCAAAAATTAATTGCCGCGAACCGGGATCGAACCAGTGACCTTTAGATCTTCAGTCTAACGCTCTCCAACTGAGCTATCGCGGCTCAGTAGTATTTCATTTTGCATTTACATAAACAATACTTTCATAAATCCATGTTGAATTTTCATTTTTCATAATTAAAGTAAATCTTAATAACTATAGATTTTCATTGAATGATTTTTGAAAATGTCTGTTTTACGGTATAGATATTCCAATTCGTACAAAACTCACAACTTTCTATCACAGATTTAAACAGATTCCATCAACATTCCATTTCATTTAAAATCTAAAATGATAATGAAACGAAACTTTTCTTCCAAAACATTGTTTCTTTAACTTTTGAAATTTGCTTCTTTTTCTATTTTTTTCGAAAAAATGTCATTTCGATTTTATAAATTGATTATATGAAATTTCAATAACAATTTTAGTAAAATTGATAAAATTTCAAAAATTAATTGCCGCGAACCGGGATCGAACCAGTGACCTTTAGATCTTCAGTCTAACGCTCTCCCAACTGAGCTATCGCGGCTCAGTAGTATTTCATTTTGCATTTACATAAACAATACTTTCATAAATCCATGTTGAATTTTCATTTTTCATAATTAAAGTAAATCTTAATAACTATAGATTTTCATTGAATGATTTTTGAAAATGTCTGTTTTACGGTATAGATATTCCAATTCGTACAAAACTCACAACTTTCTATCACAGATTTAAACAGATTCCATCAACATTCCATTTCATTTAAAATCTAAAATGATAATGAAACGAAACTTTTCTTCCAAAACACATTGTTTCTTTAACTTTTGAAATTTGCTTCTTTTTCTATTTTTTTCGAAAAAATGTCATTTCGATTTTATAAATTGATTATATGAAATTTCAATAACAATTTTAGTAAAATTGATAAAATTTCAAAAATTAATTGCCGCGAACCGGGATCGAACCAGTGACCTTTAGATCTTCAGTCTAACGCTCTCCCAACTGAGCTATCGCGGCTCAGTAGTATTTCATTTTGCATTTACATAAACAATACTTTCATAAATCCATGTTGAATTTTCATTTTTCATAATTAAAGTAAATCTTAATAACTATAGATTTTCATTGAATGATTTTTGAAAATGTCTGTTTTACGGTATAGATATTCCAATTCGTACAAAACTCACAACTTTCTATCACAGATTTAAACAGATTCCATCAACATTCCATTTCATTTAAAATCTAAAATGATAATGAAACGAAACTTTTCTTCCAAAACACATTGTTTCTTTAACTTTTGAAATTTGCTTCTTTTTCTATTTTTTTCGAAAAAATGTCATTTCGATTTTATAAATTGATTATATGAAATTTCAATAACAATTTTAGTAAAATTGATAAAATTTCAAAAATTAATTGCCGCGAACCGGGATCGAACCAGTGACCTTTAGATCTTCAGTCTAACGCTCTCCCAACTGAGCTATCGCGGCTCAGTAGTATTTCATTTTGCATTTACATAAACAATACTTTCATAAATCCATGTTGAATTTTCATTTTTCATAATTAAAGTAAATCTTAATAACTATAGATTTTCATTGAATGATTTTTGAAAATGTCTGTTTTACGGTATAGATATTCCAATTCGTACAAAACTCACAACTTTCTATCACAGATTTAAACAGATTCCATCAACATTCCATTTCATTTAAAATCTAAAATGATAATGAAACGAAACTTTTCTTCCAAAACACATTGTTTCTTTAACTTTTGAAATTTGCTTCTTTTTCTATTTTTTCGAAAAAATGTCATTTCGATTTTATAAATTGATTATATGAAATTTCAATAACAATTTTAGTAAAATTGATAAATTTCAAAAATTAATTGCCGCGAACCGGGATCGAACCAGTGACCTTTAGATCTTCAGTCTAACGCTCTCCCAACTGAGCTATCGCGGCTCAGTAGTATTTCATTTTGCATTTACATAAACAATACTTTCATAAATCCATGTTGAATTTTCATTTTTCATAATTAAAGTAAATCTTAATAACTATAGATTTTCATTGAATGATTTTTGAAAATGTCTGTTTTACGGTATAGATATTCCAATTCGTACAAAACTCACAACTTTCTATCACAGATTTAAACAGATTCCATCAACATTCCATTTCATTTAAAATCTAAAATGATAATGAAACGAAACTTTTCTTCCAAAACACATTGTTTCTTTAACTTTTGAAATTTGCTTCTTTTTCTATTTTTTTCGAAAAAATGTCATTTCGATTTTATAAATTGATTATATGAAATTTCAATAACAATTTTAGTAAAATTGATAAAATTTCAAAAATTAATTGCCGCGAACCGGGATCGAACCAGTGACCTTTAGATCTTCAGTCTAACGCTCTCCCAACTGAGCTATCGCGGCTCAGTAGTATTTCATTTTGCATTTACATAAACAATACTTTCATAAATCCATGTTGAATTTTCATTTTTCATAATTAAAGTAAATCTTAATAACTATAGATTTTCATTGAATGATTTTTGAAAATGTCTGTTTTACGGTATAGATATTCCAATTCGTACAAAACTCACAACTTTCTATCACAGATTTAAACAGATTCCATCAACATTCCATTTCATTTAAAATCTAAAATGATAATGAAACGAAACTTTTCTTCCAAAACACATTGTTTCTTTAACTTTTGAAATTTGCTTCTTTTTCTATTTTTTTCGAAAAAATGTCATTTCGATTTTATAAATTGATTATATGAAATTTCAATAACAATTTTAGTAAAATTGATAAAATTTCAAAAATTAATTGCCGCGAACCGGGATCGAACCAGTGACCTTTAGATCTTCAGTCTAACGCTCTCCCAACTGAGCTATCGCGGCTCAGTAGTATTTCATTTTGCATTTACATAAACAATACTTTCATAAATCCATGTTGAATTTTCATTTTTCATAATTAAAGTAAATCTTAATAACTATAGATTTTCATTGAATGATTTTTGAAAATGTCTGTTTTACGGTATAGATATTCCAATTCGTACAAAACTCACAACTTTCTATCACAGATTTAAACAGATTCCATCAACATTCCATTTCATTTAAAATCTAAAATGATAATGAAACGAAACTTTTCTTCCAAAACACATTGTTTCTTTAACTTTTGAAATTTGCTTCTTTTTCTATTTTTTTCGAAAAAATGTCATTTCGATTTTATAAATTGATTATATGAAATTTCAATAACAATTTTAGTAAAATTTG
>JACMZG010000896.1:0-13690 GCA_018340805.1 Microvelia longipes
AAGTAGAAACCGAAGTTTCTCGTGTTTCCACTGCTAAAATGCATGAAATAACACTGTTATATTGCTGAACATGTTAGGAAATAGATTGAAACAAATTTCTTTGCCGTGGCTTCTACATTTTGATGGAAATCGCTTATTTCTCTAATGTTGATTGTTTAAAGCTCATTTAAGTGCTTTAAAATGATCAAAATAGCATGTGAAAATCACTATTTAATAACTGGATTCGATCAGAGAACCACAGTAAATCACACAAGTACAACTTATGCAATATGTCTGAACGAATCTAAAGTAGAAAACCGAGTTTTCTCGTGTTTTCCCACTGCTAAAATGACATGAAAATAACACTGTTATATTGCTGAATGTTGGAAATAGATTGAAAACAAATCTGCCGATGGCTTCTACAATTCTTGATGGAAATCGCTTATTTCTCTAATGTTATTGTTTAAAGCCGTATTTAAGTGCTTAAAATGATCAAAATAAGCATGAAATCACTAATTTAATAACTGGATTCGATCAGAGAACCACAGTAAATCACACAAAGTACAACTTATGCAATATGTCTGGAACGAATCTAAAGTAGAAACCGAAGTTTTCTCGTGTTTCCCACTGCAAATGCATGAAATAACACTGTATATTGCTGAACATGTTAGGAAATAGATTGAAACAAATCTGCCGATGGCTTCAATTCTGATGGAAATCGCTTATTTCTCTAATGTTATTGTTTAAAGCGTATTTAAGTGCTTAAAATGACAAAATAAGCATGAAAATCACTATTTTAATAACTGGATTTCGATCAGAGACCCACAGTAAATCACACAAAGTACAACTTATGCAATATGTTCTGGAACGAATCTAAAGTAGAAAACCGAAGTTTTTCTCGTGTTTTCCACTGCTAAAATGCATGAAATAACACTGTTATATGCTGAACATGTTAGGATAGATTGAAACAAATCTGCCGATGGCTTCTACAATCTTGATGGAAATCGCTTATTTCTCTAATGTTATTGTTTAAAGCGTATTTAAGTGCTTAAAATGATCAAAATAAGCATGAAATCACTATTTTAATAACTGGATTTCGATCAGAGAACCACAGTAAATCACACAAAGTACAACTTATGCAATATGTCTGGGAACGAATCTAAAGTAGAAACGAAGTTTTCTCGTGTTTCCCACTGCTAAAATGCATGAAATAACACTGTTATATTGCTGAACATGTTAGGAAAATAGAATTGAAACAAATCTGCCGATGGCTTCTACAATTCTTGATGGAAATCGCTTATTCTCTAATGTATTGTTTAAAGCGTATTAAGTGCTAAAATGATCAAAATAAGCATGAAAAATCACTATTTTAATAACTGGATTTCGATCAAGAACCACAGTAAATCACACACAAAGTACAACTTATGCAATATCTGGAACGAATCTAAAGTAGAAAACCGAGTTTCGTGTTTCCCACTGCTAAAATGCATGAATAACACTGTTATATTGCTGAACATGTTAGGAAATAGATTGAAACAAATCTGCCGATGGCTTCTACAATTCTTGATGGAAATCGCTTATTTCTCTAATGTTATTGTTTAAAGCGTATTAAGTGCTTAAAATGATCAAAATAAGCATGAAAATCACTATTTTAATAACTGGATTTCGATCAGAGAACCACAGTAAATCACACAAAGTACAACTTATGCAATATGTCTGGAACGAATCTAAAGTAGAAAACCGAAGTTTTCTCGTGTTTCCCACTGCTAAAATGCATGAAATAACACTGTTATATTGCTGAACATGTTGGAAATAGATTGAAACAAACTCTGCCGATGGCTTCTACAATTCTTGATGGAAATCGCTTATTTCTCTAATGTTATTGTTTAAAGCGTATTTAAGTGCTTAAAATGATCAAAATAAGCATGAAAATCACTATTTTAATAACTGGATTTCGATCAGAGAACCACAGTAAATCACACAAAGTAAACTTATGCAATATGTCTGGAACGAATCTAAAGTAGAAAACCGAAGTTTTCTCGTGTTTCCCACTGCTAAAATGCATGAAAATAACACTGTTATATTGCTGAACATGTTAGGAAATAGATTGAAACAAATCTGCCGATGGCTTCTACAATTCTTGATGGAAATCGCTTATTTCTCTAATGTTATTGTTTAAAGCGTATTTAAGTGCTTAAAATGATCAAAATAAGCATGAAAATCACTATTTTAATAACTGGATTTCGATCAGAGAACCACAGTAAATCACACAAAGTACAACTTATGCAATATGTCTGGAACGAATCTTAAAGTAGAAAACCGAAGTTTTCTCGTGTTCCCACTGCTAAAATGCATGAAATAACACTGTTATATTGCTAACATGTTAGGAAATAGATTGAAACAAATCTGCCGATGGCTCTTCTACAATTCTTGATGGAAATCGCTTATTTCTCTAATGTTATTGTTTAAAGCGTATTTAAGTGCTTAAAAATGATCAAAATAAGCATGAAAATCACTATTTTAATAACTGGATTTCGATCAGAGAACCACAGTAAATCACACAAAGTACAACTTATGCAATATGTCTGGAACGAATCTAAAAGTAAAACCGAGTTTTCTCGTGTTTCCCACTGCTAAAATGCATGAAATAACACTGTTATATTGCTGAACATGTTAGGAAATAGATTGAAACAAATCTGCCGATGGCTTCTACAACTTGATGGAAATCGCTTATTTCTCTAATGTTATTGTTTAAAGCGTATTTAAGTGCTTAAATGATCAAAATAATTAAGCATGAAATCACTATTTTAATAACTGGATTTCGATCAGAGAAACCACAGTAAATCACACAAAGTACAACTTATGCAATATGTCTGGAACGAATCTAAAGTAGAAAACCGAAGTTTTCTCGTGTTTCCCACTGCTAAAATGCATGAAATAACACTGTTATATTGCTGAACATGTTAGGAAATAGATTGAAACAAATCTGCCGATGGCTTCTACAATTCTTGATGGAAATCGCTTATTTCTCTAATGTTATTGTTTAAAGCGTATTAAGTGCTTAAAATGATCAAAATAAGCATGAAAATCACTATTTTAATAACTGGATTTCGATCAGAGAACCACGTAAATCACACAAAGTACAAACTTATGCAATATGTCTGGAACGAATCTAAAGTAGAAAACCGAAGTTTTCTCGTGTTTCCCACTGCTAAAATGCATGAAATAACACTGTTATATTGCTGAACATGTTAGGAAATAGATTGAAACAAATCTGCCGATGGCTTCTACAATTCTTGATGGAAATCGCTTATTTCTCTAATGTTATTGTTTAAAGCGTATTTAAGTGCTTAAAATGATCAAAATAAGCATGAAAATCACTATTTTAATAACTGGATTTCGATCAGAGAACCACAGTAAATCACACAAAGTACAACTTATGCAATATGTCTGGAACGAATCTAAAGTAGAAAACCGAAGTTTTCTCGTGTTTCCCACTGCTAAAATGCATGAAATAACACTGTTATATTGCTGAACATGTTAGGAAATAGATTGAAACAAATCTGCCGATGGCTTCTACAATTCTTGATGGAAATCGCTTATTTCTCTAATGTTATTGTTTAAAGCGTATTTAAGTGCTTAAAATGATCAAAAAAGCATGAAAATCACTATTTAATAACTGGATTTCGATCAGAGAACCACAGTAAATCACACAAAGTACAACTTATGCAATATGTCTGGAACGAATCTAAAGTAGAAAACCGAAGTTTTCTCGTGTTTCCCACTGCTAAAATGCATGAAATAACACTGTTATATTGCTGAACATGTTAGGAAATAGATTGAAACAAATCTGCCGATGGCTTCTACAATTCTTGATGGAAATCGCTTATTTCTCTAATGTTATTGTTAAAGCGTATTTAAGTGCTTAAAATGATCAAAATAAGCATGAAAATCACTATTTAATAACTGGATTTCGATCAGAGAACCACAGTAAATCACACAAAGTACAACTTATGCAATATGTCTGGAACGAATCTAAAGTAGAAAACCGAAGTTTTCTCGTGTTTCCCACTGCTAAAATGCATGAAATAACACTGTTATATTGCTGAACATGTTAGGAAATAGATTGAAACAAATCTGCCGATGGCTTCTACAATTCTTGATGGAAATCGCTTATTTCTCTAATGTTATTGTTTAAAGCGTATTTAAGTGCTTAAAATGATCAAAATAAGCATGAAAATCACTATTTTAATAACTGGATTTCGATCAGAGAACCACAGTAAATCACACAAAGTACAACTTATGCAATATGTCTGGAACGAATCTAAAGTAGAAAACCGAAGTTTTCTCGTGTTTCCCACTGCTAAAATGCATGAAATAACACTGTTATATTGCTGAACATGTTAGGAAATAGATTGAAACAAATCTGCCGATGGCTTCTACAATTCTTGATGGAAATCGCTTATTTCTCTAATGTTATTGTTTAAAGCGTATTTAAGTGCTTAAAATGATCAAAATAAGCATGAAAATCACTATTTTAATAACTGGATTTCGATCAGAGAACCACAGTAAATCACAAAAGTACAACTTATGCAATATGTCTGGAACGAATCTAAAGTAGAAAACCGAAGTTTTCTCGTGTTTCCCACTGCTAAAATGCATGAAATAACACTGTTATATTGCTGAACATGTTAGGAAATAGATTGAAACAAATCTGCCGATGGCTTCTACAATTCTTGATGGAAATCGCTTATTTCTCTAATGTTATTGTTTAAAGCGTATTTAAGTGCTTAAAATGATCAAAATAAGCATGAAAATCACTATTTTAATAACTGGATTTCGATCAGAGAACCACAGTAAATCACACAAAGTACAACTTATGCAATATGTCTGGAACGAATCTAAAGTAGAAAACCGAAGTTTTCTCGTGTTTCCCACTGCTAAAATGCATGAAAAACACTGTTATATTGCTGAACATGTTAGGAAATAGATTGAAACAAATCTGCCGATGGCTTCTACAATTCTTGATGGAAATCGCTTATTTCTCTAATGTTATTGTTTAAAGCGTATTTAAGTGCTTAAAATGATCAAAATAAGCATGAAAATCACTATTTTAATAACTGGATTTCGATCAGAGAACCACAGTAAATCACACAAAGTACAACTTATGCAATAT
Source organism: Microvelia longipes (assembly GCA_018340805.1). NCBI lineage: Eukaryota > Metazoa > Arthropoda > Insecta > Hemiptera > Veliidae > Microvelia > Microvelia longipes. Next base: position 5,156 of record JACMZG010000896.1, read on the forward strand.
GTCTGGAACGAATCTAAAGTAGAAAACCGAAGTTTTCTCGTGTTTCCCACTGCTAAAATGCATGAAATAACACTGTTAATTGCTGAACATTAGGAAATAGATTGAAACAAATCTGCCGATGGCTTCTACAATTCTTGATGGAAATCGCTTATTTCTCTAATGTTATTGTTTAAAGCGTATTTAAGTGCTTAAAATGATCAAAATAAGCATGAAAATCACTATTTTAATAACTGGATTTCGATCAGAGAACCACAGTAAATCACACAAAGTACAACTTATGCAATATGTCTGGAACGAATCTAAAGTAGAAAACCGAAGTTTTCTCGTGTTTCCCACTGCTAAAATGCATGAAATAACACTGTTATATTGCTGAACATGTTAGGAAATAGATTGAAACAAATCTGCCGATGGCTTCTACAATTCTTGATGGAAATCGCTTATTTCTCTAATGTTATTGTTTAAAGCGTATTTAAGTGCTTAAAATGATCAAAATAAGCATGAAAATCACTATTTAATAACTGGATTTCGATCAGAGAACCACAGTAAATCACACAAAGTACAACTTATGCAAATATGTCTGGAACGAATCTAAAGTAGAAAACCGAAGTTTTCTCGTGTTTCCCACTGCTAAAATGCATGAAATAACACTGTTATATTGCTGAACATGTTAGGAAATAGATTGAAACAAATCTGCCGATGGCTTCTACAATTCTTGATGGAAATCGCTTATTTCTCTAATGTTATTGTTTAAAGCGTATTTAAGTGCTTAAAATGATCAAAATAAGCATGAAAATCACTATTTTAATAACTGGATTTCGATCAGAGAACCACAGTAAATCACACAAAGTACAACTTATGCAATATGTCTGGAACGAATCTAAAGTAGAAAACCGAAGTTTTCTCGTGTTTCCCACTGCTAAAATGCATGAAATAACACTGTTATATTGCTGAACATGTTAGGAAATAGATTGAAACAAATCTGCCGATGGCTTCTACAATTCTTGATGGAAATCGCTTATTTCTCTAATGTTATTGTTTAAAGCGTATTTAAGTGCTTAAAATGATCAAAATAAGCATGAAAATCACTATTTTAATAACTGGATTTCGATCAGAGAACCACAGTAAATCACACAAAGTACAACTTATGCAATATGTCTGGAACGAATCTAAAGTAGAAAACCGAAGTTTCTCGTGTTTCCCACTGCTAAAATGCATGAAATAACACTGTTATATTGCTGAACATGTTAGGAAATAGATTGAAACAAATCTGCCGATGGCTTCTACAATTCTTGATGGAAATCGCTTATTTCTCTAATGTTATTGTTTAAAGCGTATTTAAGTGCTTAAAATGATCAAAATAAGCATGAAAATCACTATTTAATAACTGGATTTCGATCAGAGAACCACAGTAAATCACACAAAGTACAACTTATGCAATATGTCTGGAACGAATCTAAAGTAGAAAACCGAAGTTTTCTCGTGTTTCCCACTGCTAAAATGCATGAAATAACACTGTTATATTGCTGAACATGTTAGGAAATAGATTGAAACAAATCTGCCGATGGCTTCTACAATTCTTGATGGAAATCGCTTATTTCTCTAATGTTATTGTTTAAAGCGTATTTAAGTGCTTAAAATGAAAAATAAGCATGAAAATCACTATTTTAATAACTGGATTTCGATCAGAGAACCACAGTAAATCACACAAAGTACAACTTATGCAATATGTCTGGAACGAATCTAAAGTAGAAAACCGAAGTTTTCTCGTGTTTCCCACTGCTAAAATGCATGAAATAACACTGTTATATTGCTGAACATGTTAGGAAATAGATTGAAACAAATCTGCCGATGGCTTCTACAATTCTTGATGGAAATCGCTTATTTCTCTAATGTTATTGTTTAAAGCGTATTTAAGTGCTTAAAATGATCAAAATAAGCATGAAAATCACTATTTTAATAACTGGATTTCGATCAGAGAACCACAGTAAATCACACAAAGTACAACTTATGCAATATGTCTGGAACGAATCTAAAGTAGAAAACCGAAGTTTTCTCGTGTTCCACTGCTAAAATGCATGAAATAACACTGTTATATTGCTGAACATGTTAGGAAATAGATTGAAACAAATCTGCCGATGGCTTCTACAATTCTTGATGGAAATCGCTTATTTCTCTAATGTTATTGTTTAAAGCGTATTTAAGTGCTTAAAATGATCAAAATAAGCATGAAATCACTATTTTAATAACTGGATTTCGATCAGAGAACCACAGTAAATCACACAAAGTACAACTTATGCAATATGTCTGGAACGAATCTAAAGTAGAAAACCGAAGTTTCTCGTGTTTCCCACTGCTAAAATGCATGAAATAACACTGTTATATTGCTGAACATGTTAGGAATAGATTGAAACAAATCTGCCGATGGCTTCTACAATTCTTGATGGAAATCGCTTATTTCTCTAATGTTATTGTTTAAAGCGTATTTAAGTGCTTAAAATGATCAAAATAAGCATGAAAATCACTATTTTAATAACTGGATTTCGATCAGAGAACCACAGTAAATCACACAAAGTACAACTTATGCAATATGTCTGGAACGAATCTAAAGTAGAAAACCGAAGTTTTCTCGTGTTTCCCACTGCTAAAATGCATGAAATAACACTGTTATATTGCTGAACATGTTAGGAAATAGATTGAAACAAATCTGCCGATGGCTTCTACAATTCTTGATGGAAATCGCTTATTTCTCTAATGTTATTGTTTAAAGCGTATTTAAGTGCTTAAAATGATCAAAATAAGCATGAAAATCACTATTTTAATAACTGGATTTCGATCAGAGAACCACAGTAAATCACACAAAGTACAACTTATGCAATATGTCTGGAACGAATCTAAAGTAGAAAACCGAAGTTTTCTCGTGTTTCCCACTGCTAAAATGCATGAAATAACACTGTTATATTGCTGAACATGTTAGGAAATAGATTGAAACAAATCTGCCGATGGCTTCTACAATTCTTGATGGAAATCGCTTATTTCTCTAATGTTATTGTTTAAAGCGTATTTAAGTGCTTAAAATGATCAAAATAAGCATGAAAATCACTATTTTAATAACTGGATTTCGATCAGAGAACCACAGTAAATCACACAAAGTACAACTTATGCAATATGTCTGGAACGAATCTAAAGTAGAAAACCGAAGTTTTCTCGTGTTTCCCACTGCTAAAATGCATGAAATAACACTGTTATATTGCTGAACATGTTAGGAAATAGATTGAAACAAATCTGCCGATGGCTTCTACAATTCTTGATGGAAATCGCTTATTTCTCTAATGTTATTGTTTAAAGCGTATTTAAGTGCTTAAAATGATCAAAATAAGCATGAAAATCACTATTTAATAACTGGATTTCGATCAGAGAACCACAGTAAATCACACAAAGTACAACTTATGCAATATGTCTGGAACGAATCTAAAGTAGAAAACCGAAGTTTTCTCGTGTTTCCCACTGCTAAAATGCATGAAATAACACTGTTATATTGCTGAACATGTTAGGAAATAGATTGAAACAAATCTGCCGATGGCTTCTACAATTCTTGATGGAAATCGCTTTTTTCTCTAATGTTATTGTTTAAAGCGTATTTAAGTGCTTAAAATGATCAAAATAAGCATGAAAATCACTATTTTAATAACTGGATTTCGATCAGAGAACCACAGTAAATCACACAAAGTACAACTTATGCAATATGTCTGGAACGAATCTAAAGTAGAAAACCGAAGTTTTCTCGTGTTTCCCACTGCTAAAATGCATGAAATAACACTGTTATATTGCTGAACATGTTAGGAAATAGATTGAAACAAATCTGCCGATGGCTTCTACAATTCTTGATGGAAATCGCTTATTTCTCTAATGTTTGTTTAAAGCGTATTTAAGTGCTTAAAATGATCAAAATAAGCATGAAAATCACTATTTTAATAACTGGATTTCGATCAGAGAACCACAGTAAATCACACAAAGTACAACTTATGCAATATGTCTGGAACGAATCTAAAGTAGAAAACCGAAGTTTTCTCGTGTTTCCCACTGCTAAAATGCATGAAATAACACTGTTATATTGCTGAACATGTTAGGAAATAGATTGAAACAAATCTGCCGATGGCTTCTACAATTCTTGATGGAAATCGCTTATTTCTCTAATGTTATTGTTTAAAGCGTATTTAAGTGCTTAAAATGATCAAAATAAGCATGAAAATCACTATTTTAATAACTGGATTTCGATCAGAGAACCACAGTAAATCACACAAAGTACAACTTATGCAATATGTCTGGAACGAATCTAAAGTAGAAAACCGAAGTTTTCTCGTGTTTCCCACTGCTAAAATGCATGAAATAACACTGTTATATTGCTGAACATGTTAGGAAATAGATTGAAACAAATCTGCCGATGGCTTCTACAATTCTTGATGGAAATCGCTTATTTCTCTAATGTTATTGTTTAAAGCGTATTTAAGTGCTTAAAATGATCAAAATAAGCATGAAAATCACTATTTTAATAACTGGATTTCGATCAGAGAACCACAGTAAATCACACAAAGTACAACTTATGCAATATGTCTGGAACGAATCTAAAGTAGAAAACCGAAGTTTTCTCGTGTTTCCCACTGCTAAAATGCATGAAATAACACTGTTATATTGCTGAACATGTTAGGAAATAGATTGAAACAAATCTGCCGATGGCTTCTACAATTCTTGATGGAAATCGCTTATTTCTCTAATGTTATTGTTTAAAGCGTATTTAAGTGCTTAAAATGATCAAAATAAGCATGAAAATCACTATTTTAATAACTGGATTTCGATCAGAGAACCACAGTAAATCACACAAAGTACAACTTATGCAATATGTCTGGAACGAATCTAAAGTAGAAAACCGAAGTTTTCTCGTGTTTCCCACTGCTAAAATGCATGAAATACACTGTTATATTGCTGAACATGTTAGGAAATAGATTGAAACAAATCTGCCGATGGCTTCTACAATTCTTGATGGAAATCGCTTATTTCTCTAATGTTATTGTTTAAAGCGTATTTAAGTGCTTAAAATGATCAAAATAAGCATGAAAATCACTATTTTAATAACTGGATTTCGATCAGAGAACCACAGTAAATCACACAAAGTACAACTTATGCAATATGTCTGGAACGAATCTAAAGTAGAAAACCGAAGTTTTCTCGTGTTTCCACTGCTAAAATGCATGAAATAACACTTTATATTGCTGAACATGTTAGGAAATAGATTGAAACAAATCTGCCGATGGCTTCTACAATTCTTGATGGAAATCGCTTATTTCTCTAATGTTATTGTTTAAAGCGTATTTAAGTGCTTAAAATGATCAAAATAAGCATGAAAATCACTATTTTAATAACTGGATTTCGATCAGAGAACCACAGTAAATCAACACAAAGTACAACTTATGCAATATGTCTGGAACGAATCTAAAGTAGAAAACCGAAGTTTTCTCGTGTTTCCCACTGCTAAAATGCATGAAATAACACTGTTATATTGCTGAACATGTTAGGAAATAGATTGAAACAAATCTGCCGATGGCTTCTACAATTCTTGATGGAAATCGCTTATTTCTCTAATGTTATTGTTTAAAGCGTATTTAAGTGCTTAAAATGATCAAAATAAGCATGAAAATCACTATTTTAATAACTGGATTTCGATCAGAGAACCACAGTAAATCACACAAGTACAACTTATGCAATATGTCTGGAACGAATCTAAAGTAGAAAACCGAAGTTTTCTCGTGTTTCCCACTGCTAAAATGCATGAAATAACACTGTTATATTGCTGAACATGTTAGGAAATAGATTGAAACAAATCTGCCGATGGCTTCTACAATTCTTGATGGAAATCGCTTATTTCTCTAATGTTATTGTTTAAAGCGTATTTAAGTGCTTAAAATGATCAAAATAAGCATGAAAATCACTATTTTAATAACTGGATTTCGATCAGAGAACCACAGTAAATCACACAAAGTACAACTTATGCAATATGTCTGGAACGAATCTAAAGTAGAAAACCGAAGTTTTCTCGTGTTTCCCACTGCTAAAATGCATGAAATAACACTGTTATATTGCTGAACATGTTAGGAAATAGATTGAAACAAATCTGCCGATGGCTTCTACAATTCTTGATGGAAATCGCTTATTTCTCTAATGTTATTGTTTAAAGCGTATTTAAGTGCTTAAAATGATCAAAATAAGCATGAAAATCACTATTTTAATAACTGGATTTCGATCAGAGAACCACAGTAAATCACACAAAGTACAACTTGCAATATGTCTGGAACGAATCTAAAGTAGAAAACCGAAGTTTTCTCGTGTTTCCCACTGCTAAAATGCATGAAATAACACTGTTATATTGCTGAACATGTTAGGAAATAGATTGAAACAAATCTGCCGATGGCTTCTACAATTCTTGTGGAAATCGCTTATTTCTCTAATGTTATTGTTTAAAGCGTATTTAAGTGCTTAAAATGATCAAAATAAGCATGAAAATCACTATTTTAATAACTGGATTTCGATCAGAGAACCACAGTAAATCACACAAAGTACAACTTATGCAATATGTCTGGAACGAATCTAAAGTAGAAAACCGAAGTTTTCTCGTGTTCCCACTGCTAAAATGCATGAAATAACACTTTATATTGCTGAACATGTTAGGAAATAGATTGAAACAAATCTGCCGATGGCTTCTACAATTCTTGATGGAAATCGCTTATTTCTCTAATGTTATTGTTTAAAGCGTATTTAAGTGCTTAAAATGATCAAAATAAGCATGAAAATCACTATTTTAATAACTGGATTTCGATCAGAGAACCACAGTAAATCACACAAAGTACAACTTATGCAATATGTCTGGAACGAATCTAAAGTAGAAAACCGAAGTTTTCTCGTGTTTCCCACTGCTAAAATGCATGAAATAACACTGTTATATTGCTGAACATGTTAGGAAATAGATTGAAACAAATCTGCCGATGGCTTCTACAATTCTTGATGGAAATCGCTTATTTCTCTAATGTTATTGTTTAAAGCGTATTTAAGTGCTTAAAATGATCAAAATAAGCATGAAAATCACTATTTTAATAACTGGATTTCGATCAGAGAACCACAGTAAATCACACAAAGTACAACTTATGCAATATGTCTGGAACGAATCTAAAGTAGAAAACCGAAGTTTTCTCGTGTTTCCCACTGCTAAAATGCATGAAATAACACTGTTATATTGCTGAACATGTTAGGAAATAGATTGAAACAAATCTGCCGATGGCTTCTACAATTCTTGATGGAAATCGCTTATTTCTCTAATGTTATTGTTTAAAGCGTATTTAAGTGCTTAAAATGATCAAAATAAGCATGAAAATCACTATTTTAATAACTGGATTTCGATCAGAGAACCACAGTAAATCACACAAAGTACAACTTATGCAATATGTCTGGAACGAATCTAAAGTAGAAAACCGAAGTTTTCTCGTGTTTCCCACTGCTAAAATGCATGAAATAACACTTTATATGCTGAACATGTTAGGAAATAGATTGAAACAAAATCTGCCGATGGCTTCTACAATTCTTGATGGAAAATCGCTTATTTCTCTAATGTTATTGTTTAAAGCGTATTTAAGTGCTTAAAATGATCAAAATAAGCATGAAAATCACTATTTTAATAACTGGATTTCGATCAGAGAACCACAGTAAATCACACAAAGTACAACTTATGCAATATGTCTGGAACGAATCTAAAGTAGAAAACCGAAGTTTTCTCGTGTTTCCCACTGCTAAAATGCATGAAATAACACTGTTATATTGCTGAACATGTTAGGAAATAGATTGAAACAAATCTGCCGATGGCTTCTACAATTCTTGATGGAAATCGCTTATTTCTCTAATGTTATTGTTTAAAAGCGTATTTAAGTGCTTAAAATGATCAAAATAAGCATGAAAATCACTATTTTAATAACTGGATTTCGATCAGAGAACCACAGTAAATCACACAAAGTACAACTTATGCAATATGTCTGGAACGAATCTAAAGTAGAAAACCGAAGTTTTCTCGTGTTTCCCACTGCTAAAATGCATGAAATAACACTGTTATATTTGCTGAACATGTTAGGAAATAGATTGAAACAAATCTGCCGATGGCTTTCTACAATTCTTGATGGAAATCGCTTATTTCTCTAATGTTATTGTTTAAAGCGTATTTAAGTGCTTAAAATGATCAAAATAAGCATGAAAATCACTATTTTAATAACTGGATTTCGATCAGAACCACAGTAAATCACACAAAGTACAACTTATGCAATATTCTGGAACGAATCTAAAGTAGAAAACCGAAGTTTCTCGTGTTTCCCACTGCTAAAATGCATGAAATAACACTGTTATTTGCTGAACATGTTAGGAAATAGATTGAAACAAATCTGCCGATGGCTTCTACAAATTCTTGATGGAAATCGCTTATTTCTCTAATGTATTGTTTAAAGC
>JACMZG010000897.1:0-13685 GCA_018340805.1 Microvelia longipes
AGAATCATTATATCTCGGATAGATATAGGTATCATCTCCAGAGAGAGAGGCCTGTACGTGGAGGCCGTGGTTCGATTCCAGGTCAGGGGGGTATTTTTTTTCATTTCAATCATTGGGATTTTTTTTGGTTTGAAAATAACTAAGTCGACAGTGATTATATTTTTCGTGGGCAAAAACATTTCTTATTAAATGCAATATATGATACGGTAATTGAAAGCAAAAATCGAATTTTTACTCAGTACCGGTATTCTATGAAGTTAATGAATAAATGTGTTGAAAATTACTAAAATCAAATAAATCATCTATTGAATTTGCAATTTAAAATTTCTAAATATAAAATTTCTAATTTTTTTTAATTGGTAATTTGATTGTTGAAAAACATATATTGAAAAAGTTGTGGGAATTGCATTGTAAAATGTTGTGTTTTAGTTGTTGGACAAATCTGTGTGTTTTTGATCATTAAATTAATCCTCGATAGTATAGTGGTCAGTATATCCGCCTGTCACGTGGAAGGCCCGGGTTCGATTCCCGGTCGGGGAGTATTTTTTTTCATTTCAATCAACTTGATTTATTTTAAATGAGTTGAAAATAACTAAGTCGACAGTGATTATATTTTTCGTGGGCAAAACATTTCTTATTAAATGCAATATATTGATGATACGGTAATTGAAAAGCAAAAATCGAATTTTACTCAGTACCGGTATTCTATGAAAGTTAAATGAATAAATGTGTTGAAAATTTACTAAAAATCAAATAAATCATCTATTTGAAATTTGCAATTTAAAAATTTCTAAATAAAATTTCTTTTTAAATTAATTAAACTTGGCAATTTGATTGTTGAAAAACATATAATTGAATAAAGTTGTGGGAATAATTGCATTGTAAAAATGTTGTGTTTTTAGTTGTTGGACAAATCTGTGTGTTTTTGATCATTAAATTAATCCTCGATAGTATAGTGGTCAGTATCTCCGCCTGTCACGTGGAAGGCCCGGGTTCGATTCCCGGTCGGGGAGTATTTTTTTTCATTTCAATCAACTTGATTTATTTTAAATGAGTTGAAAATAACTAAGTCGACAGTGATTATATTTTTCGTGGGCAAAACATTTCTTATTAAATGCAATATATTGATGATACGGTAATTGAAAAGCAAAAATCGAATTTTACTCAGTACCGGTATTCTATGAAAGTTAAATGAATAAATGTGTTGAAAATTTACTAAAAATCAAATAAATCATCTATTTGAAATTTGCAATTTAAAAATTTCTAAATATAAAAATTTCTAATTTTTAAATTAATTAAACTTGGCAATTTGATTGTTGAAAAACATATAATTGAATAAAGTTGTGGGAATAATTGCATTGTAAAAATGTTGTGTTTTTAGTTGTTGGACAAATCTGTGTGTTTTTGATCATTAAATTAATCCTCGATAGTATAGTGGTCAGTATCTCCGCCTGTCACGTGGAAGGCCCGGGTTCGATTCCCGGTCGGGGATTTTTTTTTCATTTCAATCAACTTGATTTATTTTAAATGAGTTGAAAATAACTAAGTCGACAGTGATTATATTTTTCGTGGGCAAAACATTTCTTATTAAATGCAATATATTGATGATACGGTAATTGAAAAGCAAAAATCGAATTTTACTCAGTACCGGTATTCTATGAAAGTTAAATGAATAAATGTGTTGAAAATTTACTAAAAATCAAATAAATCATCTATTTGAAATTTGCAATTTAAAAATTTCTAAATATAAAAATTTCTAATTTTTAAATTAATTAAACTTGGCAATTTGATTGTTGAAAAACATATAATTGAATAAAGTTGTGGGAATAATTGCATTGTAAAAATGTTGTTTTTAGTTGTTGGACAAATCTGTGTGTTTTTGATCATTAAATTAATCCTCGATAGTATAGTGGTCAGTATCTCCGCCTGTCACGTGGAAGGCCCGGGTTCGATTCCCGGTCGGGGAGTATTTTTTTTCATTTCAATCAACTTGATTTATTTTAAATGAGTTGAAAATAACTAAGTCGACAGTGATTATATTTTTCGTGGGCAAAACATTTCTTATTAAATGCAATATATTGATGATACGGTAATTGAAAAGCAAAAATCGAATTTTACTCAGTACCGGTATTCTATGAAAGTTAAATGAATAAATGTGTTGAAAATTTACTAAAAATCAAATAAATCATCTATTTGAAATTTGCAATTTAAAAATTTCTAAATATAAAAATTTCTAATTTTTAAATTAATTAAACTTGGCAATTTGATTGTTGAAAAACATATAATTGAATAAAGTTGTGGGAATAATTGCATTGTAAAAATGTTGTGTTTTTAGTTGTTGGACAAATCTGTGTGTTTTTGATCATTAAATTAATCCTCGATAGTATAGTGGTCAGTATCTCCGCCTGTCACGTGGAAGGCCCGGGTTCGATTCCCGGTCGGGGAGTATTTTTTTTCATTTCAATCAACTTGATTTATTTTAAATGAGTTGAAAATAACTAAGTCGACAGTGATTATATTTTTCGTGGGCAAAACATTTCTTATTAAATGCAATATATTGATGATACGGTAATTGAAAAGCAAAAATCGAATTTTACTCAGTACCGGTATTCTATGAAAGTTAAATGAATAAATGTGTTGAAAATTTACTAAAAATCAAATAAATCATCTATTTGAAATTTGCAATTTAAAAATTTCTAAATATAAAAATTTCTAATTTTTAAATTAATTAAACTTGGCAATTTGATTGTTGAAAAACATATAATTGAATAAAGTTGTGGGAATAATTGCATTGTAAAAATGTTGTGTTTTTAGTTGTTGGACAAATCTGTGTGTTTTTGATCATTAAATTAATCCTCGATAGTATAGTGGTCAGTATCTCCGCCTGTCACGTGGAAGGCCCGGGTTCGATTCCCGGTCGGGGAGTATTTTTTTTCATTTCAATCAACTTGATTTATTTTAAATGAGTTGAAAATAACTAAGTCGACAGTGATTATATTTTTCGTGGGCAAAACATTTCTTATTAAATGCAATATATTGATGATACGGTAATTGAAAAGCAAAAATCGAATTTTACTCAGTACCGGTATTCTATGAAAGTTAAATGAATAAATGTGTTGAAAATTTACTAAAAATCAAATAAATCATCTATTTGAAATTTGCAATTTAAAAATTTCTAAATATAAAAATTTCTAATTTTTAAATTAATTAAACTTGGCAATTTGATTGTTGAAAAACATATAATTGAATAAAGTTGTGGGAATAATTGCATTGTAAAAATGTTGTGTTTTTAGTTGTTGGACAAATCTGTGTGTTTTTGATCATTAAATTAATCCTCGATAGTATAGTGGTCAGTATCTCCGCCTGTCACGTGGAAGGCCCGGGTTCGATTCCCGGTCGGGGAGTATTTTTTTTCATTTCAATCAACTTGATTTATTTTAAATGAGTTGAAAATAACTAAGTCGACAGTGATTATATTTTTCGTGGGCAAAACATTTCTTATTAAATGCAATATATTGATGATACGGTAATTGAAAAGCAAAAATCGAATTTTACTCAGTACCGGTATTCTATGAAAGTTAAATGAATAAATGTGTTGAAAATTTACTAAAAATCAAATAAATCATCTATTTGAAATTTGCAATTTAAAAATTTCTAAATATAAAATTTCTAATTTTTAAATTAATTAAACTTGGCAATTTGATTGTTGAAAAACATATAATTGAATAAAGTTGTGGGAATAATTGCATTGTAAAAATGTTGTGTTTTTAGTTGTTGGACAAATCTGTGTGTTTTTGATCATTAAATTAATCCTCGATAGTATAGTGGTCAGTATCTCCGCCTGTCACGTGGAAGGCCCGGGTTCGATTCCCGGTCGGGGAGTATTTTTTTTCATTTCAATCAACTTGATTTATTTTAAATGAGTTGAAAATAACTAAGTCGACAGTGATTATATTTTTCGTGGGCAAAACATTTCTTATTAAATGCAATATATTGATGATACGGTAATTGAAAAGCAAAAATCGAATTTTACTCAGTACCGGTATTCTATGAAAGTTAAATGAATAAATGTGTTGAAAATTTACTAAAAATCAAATAAATCATCTATTTGAAATTTGCAATTTAAAAATTTCTAAATATAAAAATTTCTAATTTTTAAATTAATTAAACTTGGCAATTTGATTGTTGAAAAACATATAATTGAATAAAGTTGTGGGAATAATTGCATTGTAAAAATGTTGTGTTTTTAGTTGTTGGACAAATCTGTGTGTTTTTGATCATTAAATTAATCCTCGATAGTATAGTGGTCAGTATCTCCGCCTGTCACGTGGAAGGCCCGGGTTCGATTCCCGGTCGGGGAGTATTTTTTTTCATTTCAATCAACTTGATTTATTTTAAATGAGTTGAAAATAACTAAGTCGACAGTGATTATATTTTTCGTGGGCAAAACATTTCTTATTAAATGCAATATATTGATGATACGGTAATTGAAAAGCAAAATCGAATTTTACTCAGTACCGGTATTCTATGAAAGTTAAATGAATAAATGTGTTGAAAATTTACTAAAAATCAAATAAATCATCTATTTGAAATTTGCAATTTAAAAATTTCTAAATATAAAAATTTCTAATTTTTAAATTAATTAAACTTGGCAATTTGATTGTTGAAAAACATATAATTGAATAAAGTTGTGGGAATAATTGCATTGTAAAAATGTTGTGTTTTTAGTTGTTGGACAAATCTGTGTGTTTTTGATCATTAAATTAATCCTCGATAGTATAGTGGTCAGTATCTCCGCCTGTCACGTGGAAGGCCCGGGTTCGATTCCCGGTCGGGGAGTATTTTTTTTCATTTCAATCAACTTGATTTATTTTAAATGAGTTGAAAATAACTAAGTCGACAGTGATTATATTTTTCGTGGGCAAAACATTTCTTATTAAATGCAATATATTGATGATACGGTAATTGAAAAGCAAAAATCGAATTTTACTCAGTACCGGTATTCTATGAAAGTTAAATGAATAAATGTGTTGAAAATTTACTAAAAATCAAATAAATCATCTATTTGAAATTTGCAATTTAAAAATTTCTAAATATAAAAATTTCTAATTTTTAAATTAATTAAACTTGGCAATTTGATTGTTGAAAAACATATAATTGAATAAAGTTGTGGGAATAATTGCATTGTAAAAATGTTGTTTTTTAGTTGTTGGACAAATCTGTGTGTTTTTGATCATTAAATTAATCCTCGATAGTATAGTGGTCAGTATCTCCGCCTGTCACGTGGAAGGCCCGGGTTCGATTCCCGGTCGGGGAGTATTTTTTTTCATTTCAATCAACTTGATTTATTTTAAATGAGTTGAAAATAACTAAGTCGACAGTGATTATATTTTTCGTGGGCAAAACATTTCTTATTAAATGCAATATATTGATGATACGGTAATTGAAAAGCAAAAATCGAATTTTACTCAGTACCGGTATTCTATGAAAGTTAAATGAATAAATGTGTTGAAAATTTACTAAAATCAAATAAATCATCTATTTGAAATTTGCAATTTAAAAATTTCTAAATATAAAAATTTCTAATTTTTAAATTAATTAAACTTGGCAATTTGATTGTTGAAAAACATATAATTGAATAAAGTTGTGGGAATAATTGCATTGTAAAAATGTTGTGTTTTTAGTTGTTGGACAAATCTGTGTGTTTTTGATCATTAAATTAATCCTCGATAGTATAGTGGTCAGTATCTCCGCCTGTCACGTGGAAGGCCCGGGTTCGATTCCCGGTCGGGGAGTATTTTTTTTCATTTCAATCAACTTGATTTATTTTAAATGAGTTGAAAATAACTAAGTCGACAGTGATTATATTTTTCGTGGGCAAAACATTTCTTATTAAATGCAATATATTGATGATACGGTAATTGAAAAGCAAAAATCGAATTTTACTCAGTACCGGTATTCTATGAAAGTTAAATGAATAAATGTGTTGAAAATTTACTAAAAATCAAATAAATCATCTATTTGAAATTTGCAATTTAAAAATTTCTAAATATAAAAATTTCTAATTTTTAAATTAATTAAACTTGGCAATTTGATTGTTGAAAAACATATAATTGAATAAAGTTGTGGGAATAATTGCATTGTAAAAATGTTGTGTTTTTAGTTGTTGGACAAATCTGTGTGTTTTTGATCATTAAATTAATCCTCGATAGTATAGTGGTCAGTATCTCCGCCTGTCACGTGGAAGGCCCGGGTTCGATTCCCGGTCGGGGAGTATTTTTTTTCATTTCAATCAACTTGATTTATTTTAAATGAGTTGAAAATAACTAAGTCGACAGTGATTATATTTTTCGTGGGCAAAACATTTCTTATTAAATGCAATATATTGATGATACGGTAATTGAAAAGCAAAAATCGAATTTTACTCAGTACCGGTATTCTATGAAAGTTAAATGAATAAATGTGTTGAAAATTTACTAAAATCAAATAAATCATCTATTTGAAATTTGCAATTTAAAAATTTCTAAATATAAAAATTTCTAATTTTTAAATTAATTAAACTTGGCAATTTGATTGTTGAAAAATATAATTGAATAAAGTTGTGGGAATAATTGCATTGTAAAAATGTTGTGTTTTTAGTTGTTGGACAAATCTGTGTGTTTTTGATCATTAAATTAATCCTCGATAGTATAGTGGTCAGTATCTCCGCCTGTCACGTGGAAGGCCCGGGTTCGATTCCCGGTCGGGGAGTATTTTTTTTCATTCAATCAACTTGATTTATTTTAAATGAGTTGAAAATAACTAAGTCGACAGTGATTATATTTTTCGTGGGCAAAACATTTCTTATTAAATGCAATATATTGATGATACGGTAATTGAAAAGCAAAAATCGAATTTTACTCAGTACCGGTATTCTATGAAAGTTAAATGAATAAATGTGTTGAAAATTTACTAAAATCAAATAAATCATCTATTTTGAAATTTGCAATTTAAAAATTTCTAAATATAAAATTTCTAATTTTTAAATTAATTAAACTTGGCAATTTGATTGTTGAAAAACATATAATTGAATAAAGTTGTGGGAATAATTGCATTGTAAAAATGTTGTGTTTTTAGTTGTTGGACAAATCTGTGTTTTTTGATCATTAAATTAATCCTCGATAGTATAGTGGTCAGTATCTCCGCCTGTCACGTGGAAGGCCCGGGTTCGATTCCCGGTCGGGGAGTATTTTTTTTCATTTCAATCAACTTGATTTATTTTAAATGAGTTGAAAATAACTAAGTCGACAGTGATTATATTTTTCGTGGGCAAAACATTTCTTATTAAATGCATATATTTGATGATACGGTAATTGAAAAGCAAAAATCGAATTTTACTCAGTACCGGTATTCTATGAAAGTTAAATGAATAAATGTGTTGAAAATTTACTAAAATCAAATAAATCATCTATTTGAAATTTGCAATTTAAAAATTTCTAAATATAAAATTTCTAATTTTTAAATTAATTAAACTTGGCAATTTGATTGTTGAAAAACATATAATTGAATAAAGTTGTGGGAATAATTGCATTGTAAAAATGTTGTGTTTTTAGTTGTTGGACAAATCTGTGTGTTTTTGATCATTAAATTAATCCTCGATAGTATAGTGGTCAGTATCTCCGCCTGTCACGTGGAAGCCCGGGTTCGATTCCCGGTCGGGGAGTATTTTTTTTCATTTCAATCAACTTGATTTATTTTAAATGAGTTGAAAATAACTAAGTCGACAGTGATTATATTTTTCGTGGGCAAAACATTTCTTATTAAATGCAATATATTGATGATACGGTAATTGAAAAGCAAAAATCGAATTTTACTCAGTACCGGTATTCTATGAAAGTTAAATGAATAAATGTGTTGAAAATTTACTAAAAATCAAATAAATCATCTATTTGAAATTTGCAATTTAAAAATTTCTAAATATAAAAATTTCTAATTTTTAAATTAATTAAACTTGGCAATTTGATTGTTGAAAAACATATAATTGAATAAAGTTGTGGGAATAATTGCATTGTAAAAATGTTGTGTTTTTAGTTGTTGGACAAATCTGTGTGTTTTTGATCATTAAATTAATCCTCGATAGTATAGTGGTCAGTATCTCCGCCTGTCACGTGGAAGGCCCGGGTTCGATTCCCGGTCGGGGAGTATTTTTTTTCATTTCAATCAACTTGATTTATTTTAAATGAGTTGAAAATAACTAAGTCGACAGTGATTATATTTTTCGTGGGCAAAACATTTCTTATTAAATGCAATATATTGATGATACGGTAATTGAAAAGCAAAAATCGAATTTTACTCAGTACCGGTATTCTATGAAAGTTAAATGAATAAATGTGTTGAAAATTTACTAAAAATCAAATAAATCATCTATTTGAAATTTGCAATTTAAAAATTTCTAAATATAAAAATTTCTAATTTTTAAATTAATTAAACTTGGCAATTTGATTGTTGAAAAACATATAATTGAATAAAGTTGTGGGAATAATTGCATTGTAAAAATGTTGTGTTTTTAGTTGTTGGACAAATCTGTGTGTTTTTGATCATTAAATTAATCCTCGATAGTATAGTGGTCAGTATCTCCGCCTGTCACGTGGAAGGCCCGGGTTCGATTCCCGGTCGGGGAGTATTTTTTTTCATTTCAATCAACTTGATTTATTTTAAATGAGTTGAAAATAACTAAGTCGACAGTGATTATATTTTTCGTGGGCAAAACATTTCTTATTAAATGCAATATATTGATGATACGGTAATTGAAAAGCAAAAATCGAATTTTACTCAGTACCGGTATTCTATGAAAGTTAAATGAATAAATGTGTTGAAAATTTACTAAAAATCAAATAAATCATCTATTTGAAATTTGCAATTTAAAAATTTCTAAATATAAAAATTTCTAATTTTTAAATTAATTAAACTTGGCAATTTGATTGTTGAAAAACATATAATTGAATAAAGTTGTGGGAATAATTGCATTGTAAAAATGTTGTGTTTTTAGTTGTTGGACAAATCTGTGTGTTTTTTGATCATTAAATTAATCCTCGATAGTATAGTGGTCAGTATCTCCGCCTGTCACGTGGAAGGCCCGGGTTCGATTCCCGGTCGGGGAGTATTTTTTTTCATTTCAATCAACTTGATTTATTTTAAATGAGTTGAAAATAACTAAGTCGACAGTGATTATATTTTTCGTGGGCAAAACATTTCTTATTAAATGCAATATATTGATGATACGGTAATTGAAAAGCAAAAATCGAATTTTACTCAGTACCGGTATTCTATGAAAGTTAAATGAATAAATGTGTTGAAAATTTACTAAAATCAAATAAATCATCTATTTGAAATTTGCAATTTAAAAATTTCTAAATATAAAAATTTCTAATTTTTAAATTAATTAAACTTGGCAATTTGATTGTTGAAAAACATATAATTGAATAAAGTTGTGGGAATAATTGCATTGTAAAAATGTTGTGTTTTTAGTTGTTGGACAAATCTGTGTGTTTTTGATCATTAAATTAATCCTCGATAGTATAGTGGTCAGTATCTCCGCCTGTCACGTGGAAGGCCCGGGTTCGATTCCCGGTCGGGGAGTATTTTTTTTCATTTCAATCAACTTGATTTATTTTAAATGAGTTGAAAATAACTAGTCGACAGTGATTATATTTTTCGTGGGCAAAACATTTCTTATTAAATGCAATATATTGATGATACGGTAATTGAAAAGCAAAAATCGAATTTTACTCAGTACCGGTATTCTATGAAAGTTAAATGAATAAATGTGTTGAAAATTTACTAAAAATCAAATAAATCATCTATTTGAAATTTGCAATTTAAAAATTTCTAAATATAAAAATTTCTAATTTTTAAATTAATTAAACTTGGCAATTTGATTGTTGAAAAACATATAATTGAATAAAGTTGTGGGAATAATTGCATTGTAAAAATGTTGTGTTTTTAGTTGTTGGACAAATCTGTGTGTTTTTGATCATTAAATTAATCCTCGATAGTATAGTGGTCAGTATCTCCGCCTGTCACGTGGAAGGCCCGGGTTCGATTCCCGGTCGGGGAGTATTTTTTTCATTTCAATCAACTTGATTTATTTTAAATGAGTTGAAAATAACTAAGTCGACAGTGATTATATTTTTCGTGGGCAAAACATTTCTTATTAAATGCAATATATTGATGATACGGTAATTGAAAAGCAAAAATCGAATTTTACTCAGTACCGGTATTCTATGAAAGTTAAATGAATAAATGTGTTGAAAATTTACTAAAAATCAAATAAATCATCTATTTGAAATTTGCAATTTAAAAATTTCTAAATATAAAAATTTCTAATTTTTAAATTAATTAAACTTGGCAATTTGATTGTTGAAACATATAATTGAATAAAGTTGTGGGAATAATTGCATTGTAAAAATGTTGTGTTTTTAGTTGTTGGACAAATCTGTGTGTTTTTGATCATTAAATTAATCCTCGATAGTATAGTGGTCAGTATCTCCGCCTGTCACGTGGAAGGCCCGGGTTCGATTCCCGGTCGGGGAGTATTTTTTTTCATTTCAATCAACTTGATTTATTTTAAATGAGTTGAAAATAACTAAGTCGACAGTGATTATATTTTTCGTGGGCAAAACATTTCTTATTAAATGCAATATATTGATGATACGGTAATTGAAAAGCAAAAATCGAATTTTACTCAGTACCGGTATTCTATGAAAGTTAAATGAATAAATGTGTTGAAAATTTACTAAAAATCAAATAAATCATCTATTTGAAATTTGCAATTTAAAAATTTCTAAATATAAAAATTTCTAATTTTTAAATTAATTAAACTTGGCAATTTGATTGTTGAAAAACATATAATTGAATAAAGTTGTGGGAATAATTGCATTGTAAAAATGTTGTGTTTTTAGTTGTTGGACAAATCTGTGTGTTTTTGATCATTAAATTAATCCTCGATAGTATAGTGGTCAGTATCTCCGCCTGTCACGTGGAAGGCCCGGGTTCGATTCCCGGTCGGGGAGTATTTTTTTTCATTTCAATCAACTTGATTTATTTTAAATGAGTTGAAAATAACTAAGTCGACAGTGATTATATTTTCGTGGGCAAAACATTTCTTATTAAATGCAATATATTGATGATACGGTAATTGAAAAGCAAAAATCGAATTTTACTCAGTACCGGTATTCTATGAAAGTTAAATGAATAAATGTGTTGAAATTTACTAAAAATCAAATAATCATCTATTTGAAATTTGCAATTTAAAAATTTCTAAATATAAAATTTCTAATTTTTAAATTAATTAAACTTGGCAATTTGATTGTTGAAAAACATATAATTGAATAAAGTTGTGGGAATAATTGCATTGTAAAAATGTTGTGTTTTTAGTTGTTGGACAAATCTGTGTGTTTTTGATCATTAAATTAATCCTCGATAGTATAGTGGTCAGTATCTCCGCCTGTCACGTGGAAGGCCCGGGTTCGATTCCCGGTCGGGAGTATTTTTTTTCATTTCAATCAACTTGATTTATTTTAAATGAGTTGAAAATAACTAAGTCGACAGTGATTATATTTTTCGTGGGCAAAACATTTCTTATTAAATGCAATATATTGATGATACGGTAATTGAAAAGCAAAAATCGAATTTTACTCAGTACCGGTATTCTATGAAAGTTAAATGAATAAATGTGTTGAAAATTTACTAAAAATCAAATAAATCATCTATTTGAAATTTGCAATTTAAAAATTTCTAAATATAAAAATTTCTAATTTTTAAATTAATTAAACTTGGCAATTTGATTGTTGAAAAACATATAATTGAATAAAGTTGTGGGAATAATTGCATTGTAAAAATGTTGTGTTTTTAGTTGTTGGACAAATCTGTGTGTTTTTGATCATTAAATTAATCCTCGATAGTATAGTGGTCAGTATCTCCGCCTGTCACGTGGAAGGCCCGGGTTCGATTCCCGGTCGGGGAGTATTTTTTTTCATTTCAATCAACTTGATTTATTTTAAATGAGTTGAAAATAACTAAGTCGACAGTGATTATATTTTTCGTGGGCAAAACATTTCTTATTAAATGCAATATATTGATGATACGGTAATTGAAAAGCAAAAATCGAATTTTACTCAGTACCGGTATTCTATGAAAGTTAAATGAATAAATGTGTTGAAAATTTACTAAAATCAAATAAATCATCTATTTGAAATTTGCAATTTAAAAATTTCTAAATATAAAAATTTCTAATTTTTAAATTAATTAAACTTGGCAATTTGATTGTTGAAAAACATATAATTGAATAAAGTTGTGGGAATAATTGCATTGTAAAAATGTTGTGTTTTTAGTTGTTGGACAAATCTGTGTGTTTTTGATCATTAAATTAATCCTCGATAGTATAGTGGTCAGTATCTCCGCCTGTCACGTGGAAGGCCCGGGTTCGATTCCCGGTCGGGGAGTATTTTTTTTTCATTTCAATCAACTTGATTTATTTTAAATGAGTTGAAAATAACTAAGTCGACAGTGATTATATTTTTCGTGGGCAAAACATTTCTTATTAAATGCAATATATTGATGATACGGTAATTGAAAAGCAAAAATCGAATTTTACTCAGTACCGGTATTCTATGAAAGTTAAATGAATAAATGTGTTGAAAATTTACTAAAAATCAAATAAATCATCTATTTGAAATTTGCAATTTAAAAATTTCTAAATATAAAAATTTCTAATTTTTAAATTAATTAAACTTGGCAATTTGATTGTTGAAAAACATATAATTGAATAAAGTTGTGGGATAATTGCATTGTAAAAATGTTGTTTTTAGTTGTTGGACAAATCTGTGTGTTTTTGATCATTAAATTAATCCTCGATAGTATAGTGGTCAGTATCTCCGCCTGTCACGTGGAAGGCCCGGGTTCGATTCCCGGTCGGGGAGTATTTTTTTTCATTTCAATCAACTTGATTTATTTTAAATGAGTTGAAAATAACTAAGTCGACAGTGATTATATTTTTCGTGGGCAAAACATTTCTTATTAAATGCAATATATTGATGATACGGTAATTGAAAAGCAAAAATCGAATTTTACTCAGTACCGGTATTCTATGAAAGTTAAATGAATAAATGTGTTGAAAATTTACTAAAAATCAAATAAATCATCTATTTGAAATTTGCAATTTAAAAATTTCTAAATATAAAAATTTCTAATTTTTAAATTAATTAAACTTGGCAATTTGATTGTTGAAAAACATATAATTGAATAAAGTTGTGGGAATAATTGCATTGTAAAAATGTTGTGTTTTTAGTTGTTGGACAAATCTGTGTGTTTTTGATCATTAAATTAATCCTCGATAGTATAGTGGTCAGTATCTCCGCCTGTCACGTGGAAGGCCCGGGTTCGATTCCCGGTCGGGGAGTATTTTTTTTCATTTCAATCAACTTGATTTATTTTAAATGAGTTGAAAATAACTAAGTCGACAGTGATTATATTTTTCGTGGGCAAAACATTTCTTATTAAATGCAATATATTGATGATACGGTAATTGAAAAGCAAAAATCGAATTTTACTCAGTACCGGTATTCTATGAAAGTTAAATGAATAAATGTGTGAAAATTTACTAAAAATCAAATAAATCATCTATTTGAAATTTGCAATTTAAAAAT
>JACMZG010000898.1:0-13685 GCA_018340805.1 Microvelia longipes
TACAAATTCCCAATAGAAATCATGGATTCAAATTCCAATCAATTTAAGAATTTTCCAAAATATTGATTTATCGATCGGTCGTCAGTAGACTATCTCCACTGCATACATTATCACCATTAAATCCTCATTGGAATTTCATGAACTTGATATTCATTTCACTCGAATATAAATTCTCCAAATTTTTACCAATAAAAATTGTTTTTTTTCACAAAAATGCACATACATTTTTCAATAGATTCCAGCCATATTTTTGAAATTTCTTTCGATAATTAACATGTCATTGTTACAGTTATTAATTTGTTGATATTTAAATAATAGAAATACTAAAAATATTATTATGCAAATCTACTCAAAAGAATTGAACGAATTTTGATTTTAGATGTCGACGCTCATACTAATTTGGTACACCCGATCTCGTTTGATCTCGGAATGTTAAGGCAAGTTAAGGCCTCGTTAGTACTTGAATGCGTGAGCGTCTGGGAATACGAGGTGGTGTCGACTTTTTGCAATTTGAATCAAAATTGTGATTCAATTAGATTGATTTATTTGAATAATAGTAGCAAAATCAAACTGGAATCAATAAGGTAATGCAAGAAAAATGTACACACATATTTGAGACGGCTTTAAAACTTTATATTTTTACAAATTTCCAATAAAATCATGGATTCAATTCCCATCAATTTAAGAATTTTCCAATAATATTGATTTATCGATCGGTCCGTTCATAGACTATCTCACGCATGACATGTATCACCATTAGAATCCTCATTGAATTTCATGAACTTTGATATTAATTTCACTCGAAAATAAATTCTCAAATTTTTTCCAATAAAAAATTGATTTTTTCACAAATATGCACATACATTTTTCAATAGATTCCAGCCATATTTTCTGAAATTTCTTTCGATAATTAACATGTCATTGTTACAGTTATTAATTTGTTGATATTTAAATAATAGAAATACTAAAAATATTTATTATGCAAATCTACTCAAAAGAATTGAACGAATTTTGAATTTTAGATGTCGACGCTCATACTAATTTGGGTACACCCGATCTCGTTTGATCTCGGAATGTTAAGCAAGTTAAGGCCTCGTTAGTACTTGAATGCGTGAGCGTCTGGGAATACGAGGTGGTGTCGACTTTTTTGCAATTTGAATCAAAATTGTGATTCAATTAGATTGATTTATTTGAATAATAGTAGCAAAATCAAACTGGAATCAATAAGGTAATGCAAGAAAAATGTACACACATTATTGAGACGGCTTAAAACTTTATATTTTTTACAAATTTCCAATAAAATCATGGATTCAATTCCCATCAATTTAAGAATTTTCCAATAATATTGATTTATCGATCGGTCCGTTCATAGACTATCTCCACGCATGACATGTATCACCATTAGAATCCTCATTGAATTTCATGAACTTTGATATTAATTTCACTCGAAAATAAATTCTCAATTTTTTTCCAATAAAAAATTGATTTTTTCACAAATATGCACATACATTTTTCAATAGATTCCAGCCATATTTTCTGAAATTTCTTTCGATAATTAACATGTCATTGTTACAGTTATTAATTTGTTGATATTTAAAAATAGAAATACTAAAAATATTTATTATGCAAATCTACTCAAAAGAATTGAACGAATTTTGAATTTTAGATGTCGACGCTCATACTAATTTGGGTACACCCGATCTCGTTTGATCTCGGAATGTTAAGCAAGTTAAGGCCTCGTTAGTACTTGAATGCGTGAGCGTCTGGAATACGAGGTGGTGTCGACTTTTTGCAATTTGAATCAAAATTGTGATTCAATTAGATTGATTTATTTGAATAATAGTAGCAAAATCAAACTGGAATCAATAAGGTAATGCAAGAAAAATGTACACACATTATTGAGACGGCTTTAAAACTTTATATTTTACAAATTTCCAATAAAATCATGGATTCAATTCCCATCAATTTAAGAATTTTCCAATAATATTGATTTATCGATCGGTCCGTTCATAGACTATCTCCACGCATGACATGTATCACCATTAGAATCCTCATTGAATTTCATGAACTTTGATATTAATTTCACTCGAAAATAAATTCTCAAATTTTTTTCCAATAAAAAATTGATTTTTTTCACAAATATGCACATACATTTTTCAATAGATTCCAGCCATATTTTCTGAAATTTCTTTCGATAATAACATGTCATTGTTACAGTTATTAATTTGTTGATATTTAAATAATAGAAATACTAAAAATATTTATTATGCAAATCTACTCAAAAGAATTGAACGAATTTTGAATTTTAGATGTCGACGCTCATACTAATTTGGGTACACCCGATCTCGTTTGATCTCGGAATGTTAAGCAAGTTAAGGCCTCGTTAGTACTTGAATGCGTGAGCGTCTGGGAATACGAGGTGGTGTCGACTTTTTGCAATTTGAATCAAATTGTGATTCAATTAGATTGATTTATTTGAATAATAGTAGCAAAATCAAACTGGAATCAATAAGGTAATGCAAGAAAAATGTACACACATTATTGAGACGGCTTTAAAACTTTATATTTTTACAAATTTCCAATAAAATCATGGATTCAATTCCCATCAATTTAAGAATTTTCCAATATATTGATTTATCGATCGGTCCGTTCATAGACTATCTCCACGCATGACATGTATCACCATTAGAATCCTCATTGAATTTCATGAACTTTGATATTAATTTCACTCGAAAATAAATTCTCAAATTTTTTCCAATAAAAAATTGATTTTTTCACAAATATGCACATACATTTTTCAATAGATTCCAGCCATATTTTCTGAAATTTCTTTCGATAATTAACATGTCATTGTTACAGTTATTAATTTGATGATATTTAAATAATAGAAATACTAAAAATATTTATTATGCAAATCTACTCAAAAGAATTGAACGAATTTTGAATTTTAGATGTCGACGCTCATACTAATTTGGGTACACCCGATCTCGTTTGATCTCGGAATGTTAAGCAAGTTAAGGCCTCGTTAGTACTTGAATGCGTGAGCGTCTGGGAATACGAGGTGGTGTCGACTTTTTGCAATTTGAATCAAAATTGTGATTCAATTAGATTGATTTATTTGAATAATAGTAGCAAAATCAAACTGGAATCAATAAGGTAATGCAAGAAAAATGTACACACATTATTGAGACGGCTTTAAAACTTTATATTTTTACAAATTTCCAATAAAATCATGGATTCAATTCCCATCAATTTAAGAATTTTCCAATAATATTGATTTATCGATCGGTCCGTTCATAGACTATCTCCACGCATGACATGTATCACCATTAGAATCCTCATTGAATTTCATGAACTTTGATATTAATTTCACTCGAAAATAAATTCTCAAATTTTTCCAATAAAAAATTGATTTTTTCACAAATATGCACATACATTTTTCAATAGATTCCAGCCATATTTTCTGAAATTTCTTTTCGATAATTAACATGTCATTGTTACAGTTATTAATTTGTTGATATTTAAATAATAGAAATACTAAAAATATTTATTATGCAAATCTACTCAAAAGAATTGAACGAATTTTGAATTTTAGATGTCGACGCTCATACTAATTTGGGTACACCCGATCTCGTTTGATCTCGGAATGTTAAGCAAGTTAAGGCCTCGTTAGTACTTGAATGCGTGAGCGTCTGGGAATACGAGGTGGTGTCGACTTTTTGCAATTTGAATCAAAATTGTGATTCAATTAGATTGATTTATTTGAATAATAGTAGCAAAATCAAACTGGAATCAATAAGGTAATGCAAGAAAAATGTACACACATTATTGAGACGGCTTTAAAACTTTATATTTTTACAAATTTCCAATAAAATCATGGATTCAATTCCCATCAATTTAAGAATTTTCCAATAATATTGATTTATCGATCGGTCCGTTCATAGACTATCTCCACGCATGACATGTATCACCATTAGAATCCTCATTGAATTTCATGAACTTTTGATATTAATTTCACTCGAAAATAAATTCTCAAATTTTTTCCAATAAAAAATTGATTTTTTCACAAATATGCACATACATTTTTCAATAGATTCCAGCCATATTTTCTGAAATTTCTTTCGATAATTAACATGTCATTGTTACAGTTATTAATTTGATGATATTTAAATAATAGAAATACTAAAAATATTTATTATGCAAATCTACTCAAAAGAATTGAACGAATTTTGAATTTTAGATGTCGACGCTCATACTAATTTGGGTACACCCGATCTCGTTTGATCTCGGAATGTTAAGCAAGTTAAGGCCTCGTTAGTACTTGAATGCGTGAGCGTCTGGGAATACGAGGTGGTGTCGACTTTTTGCAATTTGAATCAAAATTGTGATTCAATTAGATTGATTTATTTGAATAATAGTAGCAAAATCAAACTGGAATCAATAAGGTAATGCAAGAAAAATGTACACACATTATTGAGACGGCTTTAAAACTTTATATTTTTACAAATTTCCAATAAAATCATGGATTCAATTCCCATCAATTTAAGAATTTTCCAATAATATTGATTTATCGATCGGTCCGTTCATAGACTATCTCGCATGACATGTATCACCATTAGAATCCTCATTGAATTTCATGAACTTTGATATTAATTTCACTCGAAAATAAATTCTCAAATTTTTTCCAATAAAAAATTGATTTTTTCACAAATATGCACATACATTTTTCAATAGATTCCAGCCATATTTTCTGAAATTTCTTTCGATAATTAACATGTCATTGTTACAGTTATTAATTTGTTGATATTTAAATAATAGAAATACTAAAAATATTTATTATGCAAATCTACTCAAAGAATTGAACGAATTTTGAATTTTAGATGTCGACGCTCATACTAATTTGGGTACACCCGATCTCGTTTGATCTCGGAATGTTAAGCAAGTTAAGGCCTCGTTAGTACTTGAATGCGTGAGCGTCTGGGAATACGAGGTGGTGTCGACTTTTTGCAATTTGAATCAAAATTGTGATTCAATTAGATTGATTTATTTGAATAATAGTAGCAAAATCAAACTGGAATCAATAAGGTAATGCAAGAAAAATGTACACACATTATTGAGACGGCTTTAAAACTTTATATTTCTACAAATTTCCAATAAAATCATGGATTCAATTCCCATCAATTTAAGAATTTTCCAATAATATTGATTTATCGATCGGTCCGTTCATAGACTATCTCCACGCATGACATGTATCACCATTAGAATCCTCATTGAATTTCATGAACTTTGATATTAATTTCACTCGAAAATAAATTCTCAAATTTTTTCCAATAAAAAATTGATTTTTTTCACAAATATGCACATACATTTTTCAATAGATTCCAGCCATATTTTCTGAAATTTCTTTCGATAATTAACATGTCATTGTTACAGTTATTAATTTTGATATTTAAATAATAGAAATACTAAAAATATTTATTATGCAAATCTACTCAAAAGAATGAACGAATTTTGAATTTTAGATGTCGACGCTCATACTAATTTGGGTACACCCGATCTCGTTTGATCTCGGAATGTTAAGCAAGTTAAGGCCTCGTTAGTACTTGAATGCGTGAGCGTCTGGGAATACGAGGTGGTGTCGACTTTTTGCAATTTGAATCAAAATTGTGATTCAATTAGATTGATTTATTTGAATAATAGTAGCAAAATCAAACTGGAATCAATAAGGTAATGCAAGAAAAATGTACACACATTATTGAGACGGCTTTAAAACTTTATATTTTACAAATTTCCAATAAAATCATGGATTCAATTCCCATCAATTTAAGAATTTTCCAATAATATTGATTTATCGATCGGTCCGTTCATAGACTATCTCCACGCATGACATGTATCACCATTAGAATCCTCATTGAATTTCATGAACTTTGATATTAATTCACTCGAAAATAAATTCTCAAATTTTTTCCAATAAAAATTGATTTTTTCACAAATATGCACATACATTTTTCAATAGATTCCAGCCATATTTTCTGAAATTTCTTTCGATAATTAACATGTCATTGTTACAGTTATTAATTTGATATTTAAATAATAGAAATACTAAAAATATTTATTATGCAAATCTACTCAAAAGAATTGAACGAATTTTGAATTTTAGATGTCGACGCTCATACTAATTTGGGTACACCCGATCTCGTTTGATCTCGGAATGTTAAGCAAGTTAAGGCCTCGTTAGTACTTGAATGCGTGAGCGTCTGGGAATACGAGGTGGTGTCGACTTTTTGCAATTTGAATCAAAATTGTGATTCAATTAGATTGATTTATTTGAATAATAGTAGCAAAATCAAACTGGAATCAATAAGGTAATGCAAGAAAAATGTACACACATTATTGAGACGGCTTTAAAACTTTATATTTTACAAATTTCCAATAAAATCATGGATTCAATTCCCATCAATTTAAGAATTTTCCAATAATATTGATTTATCGATCGGTCCGTTCATAGACTATCTCCACGCATGACATGTATCACCATTAGAATCCTCATTGAATTTCATGAACTTTGATATTAATTTCACTCGAAAATAAATTCTCAAATTTTTTCCAATAAAAATTTGATTTTTTCACAAATATGCACATACATTTTTCAATAGATTCCAGCCATATATTTCTGAAATTTCTTTCGATAATTAACATGTCATTGTTACAGTTATAATTTGTTGATATTTAAATAATAGAAATACTAAAAATATTTATTATGCAAATCTACTCAAAAGAATTGAACGAATTTTGAATTTTAGATGTCGACGCTCATACTAATTTGGGTACACCCGATCTCGTTTGATCTCGGAATGTTAAGCAAGTTAAGGCCTCGTTAGTACTTGAATGCGTGAGCGTCTGGGAATACGAGGTGGTGTCGACTTTTTGCAATTTGAATCAAAATTGTGATTCAATTAGATTGATTTATTTGAATAATAGTAGCAAAATCAAACTGGAATCAATAAGGTAATGCAAGAAAAATGTACACACATTATTGAGACGGCTTTAAAACTTTATATTTTTACAAATTTCCAATAAAATCATGGATTCAATTCCCATCAATTTAAGAATTTTCCAATAATATTGATTTATCGATCGGTCCGTTCATAGACTATCTCCACGCATGACATGTATCACCATTAGAATCCTCATTGAATTTCATGAACTTTGATATTAATTTCACTCGAAAATAAATTCTCAAATTTTTTCCAATAAAAAATTGATTTTTCACAAATATGCACATACATTTTTCAATAGATTCCAGCCATATTTTCTGAAATTTCTTTCGATAATTAACATGTCATTGTTACAGTTATTAATTTGATGATATTTAAATAATAGAAATACTAAAAAATTTATTATGCAAATCTACTCAAAAGAATTGAACGAATTTTGAATTTTAGATGTCGACGCTCATACTAATTTGGGTACACCCGATCTCGTTTGATCTCGGAATGTTAAGCAAGTTAAGGCCTCGTTAGTACTTGAATGCGTGAGCGTCTGGGAATACGAGGTGGTGTCGACTTTTTGCAATTTGAATCAAAATTGTGATTCAATTAGATTGATTTATTTGAATAATAGTAGCAAAATCAAACTGGAATCAATAAGGTAATGCAAGAAAAATGTACACACATTATTGAGACGGCTTTAAAACTTTATATTTTTACAAATTTCCAATAAAATCATGGATTCAATTCCCATCAATTTAAGAATTTTCCAATAATATTGATTTATCGATCGGTCCGTTCATAGACTATCTCCACGCATGACATGTATCACCATTAGAATCCTCATTGAATTTCATGAACTTTGATATTAATTTCACTCGAAAATAAATTCTCAAATTTTTTCCAATAAAAAATTGATTTTTTCACAAATATGCACATACATTTTTCAATAGATTCCAGCCATATTTTCTGAAATTTCTTTCGATAATTAACATGTCATTGTTACAGTTATTAATTTGATGATATTTAAATAATAGAAATACTAAAAATATTTATTATGCAAATCTACTCAAAAGAATTGAACGAATTTGAATTTTAGATGTCGACGCTCATACTAATTTGGGTACACCCGATCTCGTTTGATCTCGGAATGTTAAGCAAGTTAAAGGCCTCGTTAGTACTTGAATGCGTGAGCGTCTGGGAATACGAGGTGGTGTCGACTTTTTGCAATTTGAATCAAAATTGTGATTCAATTAGATTGATTTATTTGAATAATAGTAGCAAAATCAAACTGGAATCAATAAGGTAATGCAAGAAAATGTACACACATTATTGAGACGGCTTTAAAACTTTATATTTTTACAAATTTCCAATAAAATCATGGATTCAATTCCCATCAATTTAAGAATTTTCCAATAATATTGATTTATCGATCGGTCCGTTCATAGACTATCTCCACGCATGACATGTATCACCATTAGAATCCTCATTGAATTTCATGAACTTTGATATAATTTCACTCGAAAAATAATTCTCAAATTTTCCAATAAAAAATTGATTTTCACAAATATGCACATACATTTTTCAATAGATTCCAGCCATATTTTCTGAAATTTTTTCGATAATTAACATGTCATTGTTACAGTTATTAATTTTTGATATTTAAATAATAGAAATACTAAAAATATTTATTATGCAAATCTACTCAAAAGAATTGAACGAATTTTGAATTTTAGATGTCGACGCTCATACTAATTTGGGTACACCCGATCTCGTTTGATCTCGGAATGTTAAGCAAGTTAAGGCCTCGTTAGTACTTGAATGCGTGAGCGTCTGGGAATACGAGGTGGTGTCGACTTTTTGCAATTTGAATCAAAATTGTGATTCAATTAGATTGATTTATTTGAATAATAGTAGCAAAATCAAACTGGAATCAATAAGGTAATGCAAGAAAAATGTACACACATTATTGAGACGGCTTTAAAACTTTATATTTTTACAAATTTCCAATAAAATCATGGATTCAATTCCATCAATTTAAGAATTTTCCAATAATATTGATTTATCGATCGGTCCGTTCATAGACTATCTCCACGCATGACATGTATCACCATTAGAATCCTCATTGAATTTCATGAACTTTGATATTAATTTCACTCGAAAATAAATTCTCAAATTTTTTCCAATAAAAAATTGATTTTTCACAAATATGCACATACATTTTTCAATAGATTCCAGCCATATTTTCTGAAATTTCTTTCGATAATTAACATGTCATTGTTACAGTTATTAATTGTTGATATTTAAATAATAGAAATACTAAAAATATTTATTATGCAAATCTACTCAAAAGAATTTGAACGAATTTTGAATTTTAGATGTCGACGCTCATACTAATTTGGGTACACCCGATCTCGTTGATCTCGGAATGTTAAGCAAGTTAAGGCCTCGTTAGTACTTGAATGCGTGAGCGTCTGGGAATACGAGGTGGTGTCGACTTTTTGCAATTTGAATCAAAATTTGTGATTCAATTAGATTGATTTATTTGAATAATAGTAGCAAAATCAAACTGGAATCAATAAGGTAATGCAAGAAAAATGTACACACATTATTGAGACGGCTTTAAAACTTTATATTTTACAAATTTCCAATAAAATCATGGATTCAATTCCCATCAATTTAAGAATTTTCCAATAAATTGATTTATCGATCGGTCCGTTCATAGACTATCTCCACGCATGACATGTATCACCATTAGAATCCTCATTGAATTTCATGAACTTTGATATTAATTTCACTCGAAAATAAATTCTCAAATTTTTTCCAATAAAAAATTGATTTTTTCACAAATATGCACATACATTTTTCAATAGATTCCAGCCATATTTTCTGAAATTTCTTTCGATAATTAACATGTCATTGTTACAGTTATTAATTTGTGATATTTAAATAATAGAAATACTAAAAATATTTATTATGCAAATCTACTCAAAAAAATTGAACGAATTTTGAATTTTAGATGTCGACGCTCATACTAATTTGGGTACACCCGATCTCGTTTGATCTCGGAATGTTAAGCAAGTTAAGGCCTCGTTAGTACTTGAATGCGTGAGCGTCTGGGAATACGAGGTGGTGTCGACTTTTTGCAATTTGAATCAAAATTGTGATTCAATTAGATTGATTTATTTGAATAATAGTAGCAAAATCAAACTGGAATCAATAAGGTAATGCAAGAAAAATGTACACACATTATTGAGACGGCTTTAAACTTTATATTTTACAAATTTCCAATAAAATCATGGATTCAATTCCCATCAATTTAAGAATTTCCAATAATATTGATTTATCGATCGGTCCGTTCATAGACTATCTCCACGCATGACATGTATCACCATTAGATCCTCATTGAATTTCATGAACTTTGAATAATTTCACTCGAAAATAAATTCTCAAATTTTTCCAATAAAAATTGATTTTTCACAAATATGCACATACATTTTTCAATAGATTCCAGCCATATTTCTGAAATTTCTTTCGATAATTAACATGTCATTGTTACAGTTTAATTTGATGATATTTAATAATAGAAATACTAAAAATTTATTATGCAAATCACTCAAAAGAATTGAACGAATTTTGAATTTTAGATGTCGACGCTCATACTAATTTGGGTACACCCGATCTCGTTTGATCTCGGAATGTTAAGCAAGTTAAGGCCTCGTTAGTACTTGAATGCGTGAGCGTCTGGGAATACGAGGTGGTGTCGACTTTTTGCAATTTGAATCAAAATTGTGATTCAATTAGATTGATTTATTTGAATAATAGTAGCAAAATCAAACTGGAATCAATAAGGTAATGCAAGAAAAATGTACACACATTATTGAGACGGCTTTAAAACTTTATATTTTTACAAATTTCCAATAAAATCATGGATTCAATTCCCATCAATTTAAGAATTTTCCAATAAATATTGATTTATCGATCGGTCCGTTCATAGACTATCTCCACGCATGACATGTATCACCATTAGAATCCTCATTGAATTTCATGAACTTTGATATTAATTTCACTCGAAAATAAATTCTCAAATTTTTTCCAATAAAAATTGATTTTTTCACAAATATGCACATACATTTTTCAATAGATTCCAGCCATATTTTCTGAAATTTCTTTCGATAATTAACATGTCATTGTTACAGTTATTAATTTGTTGATATTTAAATAATAGAAATACTAAAAATATTTATTATGCAAATCTACTCAAAAGAATTGAACGAATTTTGAATTTTAGATGTCGACGCTCATACTATTTGGTACACCCGATCTCGTTTGATCTCGGAATGTTAAGCAAGTTAAGGCCTCGTTAGTACTTGAATGCGTGAGCGTCTGGGAATACGAGGTGGTGTCGACTTTTTGCAATTTGAATCAAATTTGATTCAATTAGATTGATTTATTTGAATAATAGTAGCAAAATCAAACTGGAATCAATAAGGTAATGCAAGAAAAATGTACACACATTATTGAGACGGCTTTAAAACTTTATATTTTTACAAATTTCCAAAAATCATGGATTCAATTCCCATCAATTTAAGAATTTTCCAATAATATTGATTTATCGATCGGTCCGTTCATAGACTATCTCCACGCATGACATGTATCACCATTAGAATCCTCATTGAATTTCATGAACTTTGATATTAATTTCACTCGAAAATAAATTCTCAAATTTTTTCCAATAAAAAATTGATTTTTTCACAAATATGCACATACATTTTTCAATAGATTCCAGCCATATTTTCTGAAATTTCTTTTCGATAATTAACATGTCATTGTTACAGTTATTAATTTGATGATATTTAAATAATAGAAATACTAAAAATATTTATTATGCAAATCTACTCAAAGAATTGAACGAATTTTGAATTTTAGATGTCGACGCTCATACTAATTTGGGTACACCCGATCTCGTTTGATCTCGGAATGTTAAGCAAGTTAAGGCCTCGTTAGTACTTGAATGCGTGAGCGTCTGGGAATACGAGGTGGTGTCGACTTTTTGCAATTTGAATCAAAATTGTGATTCAATTAGATTGATTTATTTGAATAATAGTAGCAAAATCAAACTGGAATCAATAAGGTAATGCAAAAAAATGTACACACATTATTGAGACGGCTTTAAAACTTTATATTTTTACAAATTTCCAATAAAATCATGGATTCAATTCCATCAATTTAAGAATTTTCCAATAATATTGATTTATCGATCGGTCCGTTCATAGACTATCTCCACGCATGACATGTATCACCATTAGAATCCTCATTGAATTTCATGAACTTTGATATTAATTTCACTCGAAAATAAATTCTCAAATTTTTTCCAATAAAAAATTGATTTTTCACAAATATGCACATACATTTTTCAATAGATTCCAGCCATATTTTCTGAAATTTCTTTCGATAATTAACATGTCATTGTTACAGTTATTAATTTGTTGATATTTAAATAATAGAAATACTAAAAATATTTATTATGCAAATCTACTCAAAAGAATGAACGAATTTTGAATTTTAGATGTCGACGCTCATACTAATTTGGGTACACCGATCTCGTTTGATCTCGGAATGTTAAGCAAGTTAAGGCCTCGTTAGTACTTGAATGCGTGAGCGTCTGGGAATACGAGGTGGTGTCGACTTTTTGCAATTTGAATCAAAATGTGATTCAATTAGATTGATTTATTTGAATAATAGTAGCAAAATCAAACTGGAATCAATAAGGTAATGCAAGAAAAATGTACACACATTATTGAGACGGCTTTAAAACTTTATATTTCTACAAATTTCCAATAAAATCATGGATTCAATCCCATCAATTTAAGAATTTTCCAATAATATTGATTTATCGATCGGTCCGTTCATAGACTATCTCCACGCATGACATGTATCACCATTAGAATCCTCATTGAATTTCATGAACTTTTGATATTAATTTCACTCGAAAAATTCTCAAATTTTTCCAATAAAAAATTGATTTTTTCACAAATATGCACATACATTTTTCAATAGATTCAGCCATATTTTCTGAAATTTCTTTCGATAATTAACATGTCATTGTTACAGTTATTAATTTGATGATATTTAAATAATAAAATACTAAAAATATTTATTATGCAAATCTACTCAAAGATTGAACGAATTTGAATTTTTAGATGTCGACGCTCATACTAATTTGGGTACACCCGATCTCGTTTGATCTCGGAATGTTAAGCAAGTTAAGGCCTCGTTAGTACTTGAATGCCGTGAGCGTCTGGGAATACGAGGTGGTGTCGACCTTTTTTGCAATTTGAATCAAAATTGTGATTCAATTAGATTGATTTATTTGAATAATAGTAGCAAAATCAAAACTGGAATCAATAAGGTAATGAAGAAAATGTACACACATTTTGAGACGGCTTTAAAACTTTATATTTTTACAAATTTCAATAAAATCATGGATTCAATTCCCATCAATTTAAGAATTTTCCATAATTATTGATTTATCGATCGGTCCGTTCATAGACTATCTCCACGCATGACATGTATCACCATTAGAATCCTCATTGAATTTCATGAACTTTGATATTAATTTTCACTCGAAAATAAATTCTCAAATTTTTTCCAATAAAAAATTGATTTTTTCACAAATATGCACATACATTTTCA
>JACMZG010000899.1:0-13672 GCA_018340805.1 Microvelia longipes
GATTTCGATCAGAGAACCACAGTAAATCACACAAAGTACAACTTATGCAATATGTCTGGAACGAATCTAAAGTAGAAAACCGAAGTTTTCTCGTGTTTCCCACTGCTAAAATGCATGAAATAACACTGTTATATTGCTGAACATGTTAGGAAATAGATTGAAACAAATCTGCCGATGGCTTCTACAATTCTTGATGGAAATCGCTTATTTCTCTAATGTTATTGTTTAAAGCGTATTTAAGTGCTTAAAATGATCAAAATAAGCATGAAAATCACTATTTTAATAACTGGATTTCGATCAGAGAACCACAGTAAATCACACAAAGTACAACTTATGCAATATGTCTGGAACGAATCTAAAGTAGAAAACCGAAGTTTTCTCGTGTTTCCCACTGCTAAAATGCATGAAATAACACTGTTATATTGCTGAACATGTTAGGAAATAGATTGAAACAAATCTGCCGATGGCTTCTACAATTCTTGATGGAAATCGCTTATTTCTCTAATGTTATTGTTTAAAGCGTATTTAAGTGCTTAAAATGATCAAAATAAGCATGAAAATCACTATTTTAATAACTGGATTTCGATCAGAGAACCACAGTAAATCACACAAAGTACAACTTATGCAATATGTCTGGAACGAATCTAAAGTAGAAAACCGAAGTTTTCTCGTGTTTCCCACTGCTAAAATGCATGAAATAACACTGTTATATTGCTGAACATGTTAGGAAATAGATTGAAACAAATCTGCCGATGGCTTCTACAATTCTTGATGGAAATCGCTTATTTCTCTAATGTTATTGTTTAAAGCGTATTTAAGTGCTTAAAATGATCAAAATAAGCATGAAAATCACTATTTTAATAACTGGATTTCGATCAGAGAACCACAGTAAATCACACAAAGTACAACTTATGCAATATGTCTGGAACGAATCTAAAGTAGAAAACCGAAGTTTTCTCGTGTTTCCCACTGCTAAAATGCATGAAATAACACTGTTATATTGCTGAACATGTTAGGAAATAGATTGAAACAAATCTGCCGATGGCTTCTACAATTCTTGATGGAAATCGCTTATTTCTCTAATGTTATTGTTTAAAGCGTATTTAAGTGCTTAAAATGATCAAAATAAGCATGAAAATCACTATTTTAATAACTGGATTTCGATCAGAGAACCACAGTAAATCACACAAAGTACAACTTATGCAATATGTCTGGAACGAATCTAAAGTAGAAAACCGAAGTTTTCTCGTGTTTCCCACTGCTAAAATGCATGAAATAACACTGTTATATTGCTGAACATGTTAGGAAATAGATTGAAACAAATCTGCCGATGGCTTCTACAATTCTTGATGGAAATCGCTTATTTCTCTAATGTTATTGTTTAAAGCGTATTTAAGTGCTTAAAATGATCAAAATAAGCATGAAAATCACTATTTTAATAACTGGATTTCGATCAGAGAACCACAGTAAATCACACAAAGTACAACTTATGCAATATGTCTGGAACGAATCTAAAGTAGAAAACCGAAGTTTTCTCGTGTTTCCCACTGCTAAAATGCATGAAATAACACTGTTATATTGCTGAACATGTTAGGAAATAGATTGAAACAAATCTGCCGATGGCTTCTACAATTCTTGATGGAAATCGCTTATTTCTCTAATGTTATTGTTTAAAGCGTATTTAAGTGCTTAAAATGATCAAAATAAGCATGAAAATCACTATTTTAATAACTGGATTTCGATCAGAGAACCACAGTAAATCACACAAAGTACAACTTATGCAATATGTCTGGAACGAATCTAAAGTAGAAAACCGAAGTTTTCTCGTGTTTCCCACTGCTAAAATGCATGAAATAACACTGTTATATTGCTGAACATGTTAGGAAATAGATTGAAACAAATCTGCCGATGGCTTCTACAATTCTTGATGGAAATCGCTTATTTCTCTAATGTTATTGTTTAAAGCGTATTTAAGTGCTTAAAATGATCAAAATAAGCATGAAAATCACTATTTTAATAACTGGATTTCGATCAGAGAACCACAGTAAATCACACAAAGTACAACTTATGCAATATGTCTGGAACGAATCTAAAGTAGAAAACCGAAGTTTTCTCGTGTTTCCCACTGCTAAAATGCATGAAATAACACTGTTATATTGCTGAACATGTTAGGAAATAGATTGAAACAAATCTGCCGATGGCTTCTACAATTCTTGATGGAAATCGCTTATTTCTCTAATGTTATTGTTTAAAGCGTATTTAAGTGCTTAAAATGATCAAAATAAGCATGAAAATCACTATTTTAATAACTGGATTTCGATCAGAGAACCACAGTAAATCACACAAAGTACAACTTATGCAATATGTCTGGAACGAATCTAAAGTAGAAAACCGAAGTTTTCTCGTGTTTCCCACTGCTAAAATGCATGAAATAACACTGTTATATTGCTGAACATGTTAGGAAATAGATTGAAACAAATCTGCCGATGGCTTCTACAATTCTTGATGGAAATCGCTTATTTCTCTAATGTTATTGTTTAAAGCGTATTTAAGTGCTTAAAATGATCAAATAAGCATGAAAATCACTATTTTAATAACTGGATTTCGATCAGAGAACCACAGTAAATCACACAAAGTACAACTTATGCAATATGTCTGGAACGAATCTAAAGTAGAAAACCGAAGTTTTCTCGTGTTTCCCACTGCTAAAATGCATGAAATAACACTGTTATATTGCTGAACATGTTAGGAAATAGATTGAAACAAATCTGCCGATGGCTTCTACAATTCTTGATGGAAATCGCTTATTTCTCTAATGTTATTGTTTAAAGCGTATTTAAGTGCTTAAAATGATCAAAATAAGCATGAAAATCACTATTTTAATAACTGGATTTCGATCAGAGAACCACAGTAAATCACACAAAGTACAACTTATGCAATATGTCTGGAACGAATCTAAAGTAGAAAACCGAAGTTTTCTCGTGTTTCCCACTGCTAAAATGCATGAAATAACACTGTTATATTGCTGAACATGTTAGGAAATAGATTGAAACAAATCTGCCGATGGCTTCTACAATTCTTGATGGAAATCGCTTATTTCTCTAATGTTATTGTTTAAAGCGTATTTAAGTGCTTAAAATGATCAAAATAAGCATGAAAATCACTATTTTAATAACTGGATTTCGATCAGAGAACCACAGTAAATCACACAAAGTACAACTTATGCAATATGTCTGGAACGAATCTAAAGTAGAAAACCGAAGTTTTCTCGTGTTTCCCACTGCTAAAATGCATGAAATAACACTGTTATTGCTGAACATGTTAGGAAATAGATTGAAACAAATCTGCCGATGGCTTCTACAATTCTTGATGGAAATCGCTTATTTCTCTAATGTTATTGTTTAAAGCGTATTTAAGTGCTTAAAATGATCAAAATAAGCATGAAAATCACTATT
The DNA here is from genome assembly GCA_018340805.1 of Microvelia longipes. Taxonomy (NCBI): domain Eukaryota; kingdom Metazoa; phylum Arthropoda; class Insecta; order Hemiptera; family Veliidae; genus Microvelia; species Microvelia longipes. The sequence continues at coordinate 3,456 of JACMZG010000899.1, forward strand.
TTAATAACTGGATTTCGATCAGAGAACCACAGTAAATCACACAAAGTACAACTTATGCAATATGTCTGGAACGAATCTAAAGTAGAAAACCGAAGTTTTCTCGTGTTTCCCACTGCTAAAATGCATGAAATAACACTGTTATATTGCTGAACATGTTAGGAAATAGATTGAAACAAATCTGCCGATGGCTTCTACAATTCTTGATGGAAATCGCTTATTTCTCTAATGTTATTGTTTAAAGCGTATTTAAGTGCTTAAAATGATCAAAATAAGCATGAAAATCACTATTTTAATAACTGGATTTCGATCAGAGAACCACAGTAAATCACACAAAGTACAACTTATGCAATATGTCTGGAACGAATCTAAAGTAGAAAACCGAAGTTTTCTCGTGTTTCCCACTGCTAAAATGCATGAAATAACACTGTTATATTGCTGAACATGTTAGGAAATAGATTGAAACAAATCTGCCGATGGCTTCTACAATTCTTGATGGAAATCGCTTATTTCTCTAATGTTATTGTTTAAAGCGTATTTAAGTGCTTAAAATGATCAAAATAAGCATGAAAATCACTATTTTAATAACTGGATTTCGATCAGAGAACCACAGTAAATCACACAAAGTACAACTTATGCAATATGTCTGGAACGAATCTAAAGTAGAAAACCGAAGTTTTCTCGTGTTTCCCACTGCTAAAATGCATGAAATAACACTGTTATATTGCTGAACATGTTAGGAAATAGATTGAAACAAATCTGCCGATGGCTTCTACAATTCTTGATGGAAATCGCTTATTTCTCTAATGTTATTGTTTAAAGCGTATTTAAGTGCTTAAAATGATCAAAATAGCATGAAAATCACTATTTTAATAACTGGATTTCGATCAGAGAACCACAGTAAATCACACAAAGTACAACTTATGCAATATGTCTGGAACGAATCTAAAGTAGAAAACCGAAGTTTTCTCGTGTTTCCCACTGCTAAAATGCATGAAATAACACTGTTATATTGCTGAACATGTTAGGAAATAGATTGAAACAAATCTGCCGATGGCTTCTACAATTCTTGATGGAAATCGCTTATTTCTCTAATGTTATTGTTTAAAGCGTATTTAAGTGCTTAAATGATCAAAATAAGCATGAAAATCACTATTTTAATAACTGGATTTCGATCAGAGAACCACAGTAAATCACACAAAGTACAACTTATGCAATATGTCTGGAACGAATCTAAAGTAGAAAACCGAAGTTTTCTCGTGTTTCCCACTGCTAAAATGCATGAAATAACACTGTTATATTGCTGAACATGTTAGGAAATAGATTGAAACAAATCTGCCGATGGCTTCTACAATTCTTGATGGAAATCGCTTATTTCTCTAATGTTATTGTTTAAAGCGTATTTAAGTGCTTAAAATGATCAAAATAAGCATGAAAATCACTATTTTAATAACTGGATTTCGATCAGAGAACCACAGTAAATCACACAAAGTACAACTTATGCAATATGTCTGGAACGAATCTAAAGTAGAAAACCGAAGTTTTCTCGTGTTTCCCACTGCTAAAATGCATGAAATAACACTGTTATATTGCTGAACATGTTAGGAAATAGATTGAAACAAATCTGCCGATGGCTTCTACAATTCTTGATGGAAATCGCTTATTTCTCTAATGTTATTGTTTAAAGCGTATTTAAGTGCTTAAAATGATCAAAATAAGCATGAAAATCACTATTTTAATAACTGGATTTCGATCAGAGAACCACAGTAAATCACACAAAGTACAACTTATGCAATATGTCTGGAACGAATCTAAAGTAGAAAACCGAAGTTTTCTCGTGTTTCCCACTGCTAAAATGCATGAAATAACACTGTTATATTGCTGAACATGTTAGGAAATAGATTGAAACAAATCTGCCGATGGCTTCTACAATTCTTGATGGAAATCGCTTATTTCTCTAATGTTATTGTTTAAAGCGTATTTAAGTGCTTAAAATGATCAAAATAAGCATGAAAATCACTATTTTAATAACTGGATTTCGATCAGAGAACCACAGTAAATCACACAAAGTACAACTTATGCAATATGTCTGGAACGAATCTAAAGTAGAAAACCGAAGTTTTCTCGTGTTTCCCACTGCTAAAATGCATGAAATAACACTGTTATATTGCTGAACATGTTAGGAAATAGATTGAAACAAATCTGCCGATGGCTCTACAATTCTTGATGGAAATCGCTTATTTCTCTAATGTTATTGTTTAAAGCGTATTTAAGTGCTTAAAATGATCAAAATAAGCATGAAAATCACTATTTTAATAACTGGATTTCGATCAGAGAACCACAGTAAATCACACAAAGTACAACTTATGCAATATGTCTGGAACGAATCTAAAGTAGAAAACCGAGTTTTCTCGTGTTTCCCACTGCTAAAATGCATGAAATAACACTGTTATATTGCTGAACATGTTAGGAAATAGATTGAAACAAATCTGCCGATGGCTTCTACAATTCTTGATGGAAATCGCTTATTTCTCTAATGTTATTGTTTAAAGCGTATTTAAGTGCTTAAAATGATCAAAATAAGCATGAAAATCACTATTTTAATAACTGGATTTCGATCAGAGAACCACAGTAAATCACACAAAGTACAACTTATGCAATATGTCTGGAACGAATCTAAAGTAGAAAACCGAAGTTTTCTCGTGTTTCCCACTGCTAAAATGCATGAAATAACACTGTTATATTGCTGAACATGTTAGGAAATAGATTGAAACAAATCTGCCGATGGCTTCTACAATTCTTGATGGAAATCGCTTATTTCTCTAATGTTATTGTTTAAAGCGTATTTAAGTGCTTAAAATGATCAAAATAAGCATGAAAATCACTATTTTAATAACTGGATTTCGATCAGAGAACCACAGTAAATCACACAAAGTACAACTTATGCAATATGTCTGGAACGAATCTAAAGTAGAAAACCGAAGTTTTCTCGTGTTTCCCACTGCTAAAATGCATGAAAACACTGTTATATTGCTGAACATGTTAGGAAATAGATTGAAACAAATCTGCCGATGGCTTCTACAATTCTTGATGGAAATCGCTTATTTCTCTAATGTTATTGTTTAAAGCGTATTTAAGTGCTTAAAATGATCAAAATAAGCATGAAAATCACTATTTTAATAACTGGATTTCGATCAGAGAACCACAGTAAATCACACAAAGTACAACTTATGCAATATGTCTGGAACGAATCTAAAGTAGAAAACCGAAGTTTTCTCGTGTTTCCCACTGCTAAAATGCATGAAATAACACTGTTATATTGCTGAACATGTTAGGAAATAGATTGAAACAAATCTGCCGATGGCTTCTACAATTCTTGATGGAAATCGCTTATTTCTCTAATGTTATTGTTTAAAGCGTATTTAAGTGCTTAAAATGATCAAAATAAGCATGAAAATCACTATTTTAATAACTGGATTTCGATCAGAGAACCACAGTAAATCACACAAAGTACAACTTATGCAATATGTCTGGAACGAATCTAAAGTAGAAAACCGAAGTTTTCTCGTGTTTCCCACTGCTAAAATGCATGAAATAACACTGTTATATTGCTGAACATGTTAGGAAATAGATTGAAACAAATCTGCCGATGGCTTCTACAATTCTTGATGGAAATCGCTTATTTCTCTAATGTTATTGTTTAAAGCGTATTTAAGTGCTTAAAATGATCAAAATAAGCATGAAAATCACTATTTTAATAACTGGATTTCGATCAGAGAACCACAGTAAATCACACAAAGTACAACTTATGCAATATGTCTGGAACGAATCTAAAGTAGAAAACCGAAGTTTTCTCGTGTTTCCCACTGCTAAAATGCATGAAATAACACTGTTATATTGCTGAACATGTTAGGAAATAGATTGAAACAAATCTGCCGATGGCTTCTACAATTCTTGATGGAAATCGCTTATTTCTCTAATGTTATTGTTTAAAGCGTATTTAAGTGCTTAAAATGATCAAAATAAGCATGAAAATCACTATTTTAATAACTGGATTTCGATCAGAGAACCACAGTAAATCACACAAAGTACAACTTATGCAATATGTCTGGAACGAATCTAAAGTAGAAAACCGAAGTTTTCTCGTGTTTCCCACTGCTAAAATGCATGAAATAACACTGTTATATTGCTGAACATGTTAGGAAATAGATTGAAACAAATCTGCCGATGGCTTCTACAATTCTTGATGGAAATCGCTTATTTCTCTAATGTTATTGTTTAAAGCGTATTTAAGTGCTTAAAATGATCAAAATAAGCATGAAAATCACTATTTTAATAACTGGATTTCGATCAGAGAACCACAGTAAATCACACAAAGTACAACTTATGCAATATGTCTGGAACGAATCTAAAGTAGAAAACCGAAGTTTTCTCGTGTTTCCCACTGCTAAAATGCATGAAATAACACTGTTATATTGCTGAACATGTTAGGAAATAGATTGAAACAAATCTGCCGATGGCTTCTACAATTCTTGATGGAAATCGCTTATTTCTCTAATGTTATTGTTTAAAGCGTATTTAAGTGCTTAAAATGATCAAAATAAGCATGAAAATCACTATTTTAATAACTGGATTTCGATCAGAGAACCACAGTAAATCACACAAAGTACAACTTATGCAATATGTCTGGAACGAATCTAAAGTAGAAAACCGAAGTTTTCTCGTGTTTCCCACTGCTAAAATGCATGAAATAACACTGTTATATTGCTGAACATGTTAGGAAATAGATTGAAACAAATCTGCCGATGGCTTCTACAATTCTTGATGGAAATCGCTTATTTCTCTAATGTTATTGTTTAAAGCGTATTTAAGTGCTTAAAATGATCAAAATAAGCATGAAAATCACTATTTTAATAACTGGATTTCGATCAGAGAACCACAGTAAATCACACAAAGTACAACTTATGCAATATGTCTGGAACGAATCTAAAGTAGAAAACCGAAGTTTTCTCGTGTTTCCCACTGCTAAAATGCATGAAATAACACTGTTATATTGCTGAACATGTTAGGAAATAGATTGAAACAAATCTGCCGATGGCTTCTACAATTCTTGATGGAAATCGCTTATTTCTCTAATGTTATTGTTTAAAGCGTATTTAAGTGCTTAAAATGATCAAAATAAGCATGAAAATCACTATTTTAATAACTGGATTTCGATCAGAGAACCACAGTAAATCACACAAAGTACAACTTATGCAATATGTCTGGAACGAATCTAAAGTAGAAAACCGAAGTTTTCTCGTGTTTCCCACTGCTAAAATGCATGAAATAACACTGTTATATTGCTGAACATGTTAGGAAATAGATTGAAACAAATCTGCCGATGGCTTCTACAATTCTTGATGGAAATCGCTTATTTCTCTAATGTTATTGTTTAAAGCGTATTTAAGTGCTTAAAATGATCAAAATAAGCATGAAAATCACTATTTTAATAACTGGATTTCGATCAGAGAACCACAGTAAATCACACAAAGTACAACTTATGCAATATGTCTGGAACGAATCTAAAGTAGAAAACCGAAGTTTTCTCGTGTTTCCCACTGCTAAAATGCATGAAATAACACTGTTATATTGCTGAACATGTTAGGAAATAGATTGAAACAAATCTGCCGATGGCTTCTACAATTCTTGATGGAAATCGCTTATTTCTCTAATGTTATTGTTTAAAGCGTATTTAAGTGCTTAAAATGATCAAAATAAGCATGAAAATCACTATTTTAATAACTGGATTTCGATCAGAGAACCACAGTAAATCACACAAAGTACAACTTATGCAATATGTCTGGAACGAATCTAAAGTAGAAAACCGAAGTTTTCTCGTGTTTCCCACTGCTAAAATGCATGAAATAACACTGTTATATTGCTGAACATGTTAGGAAATAGATTGAAACAAATCTGCCGATGGCTTCTACAATTCTTGATGGAAATCGCTTATTTCTCTAATGTTATTGTTTAAAGCGTATTTAAGTGCTTAAAATGATCAAAATAAGCATGAAAATCACTATTTTAATAACTGGATTTCGATCAGAGAACCACAGTAAATCACACAAAGTACAACTTATGCAATATGTCTGGAACGAATCTAAAGTAGAAAACCGAAGTTTTCTCGTGTTTCCCACTGCTAAAATGCATGAAATAACACTGTTATATTGCTGAACATGTTAGGAAATAGATTGAAACAAATCTGCCGATGGCTTCTACAATTCTTGATGGAAATCGCTTATTTCTCTAATGTTATTGTTTAAAGCGTATTTAAGTGCTTAAAATGATCAAAATAAGCATGAAAATCACTTTTTAATAACTGGATTTCGATCAGAGAACCACAGTAAATCACACAAAGTACAACTTATGCAATATGTCTGGAACGAATCTAAAGTAGAAAACCGAAGTTTTCTCGTGTTTCCCACTGCTAAAATGCATGAAATAACACTGTTATATTGCTGAACATGTTAGGAAATAGATTGAAACAAATCTGCCGATGGCTTCTACAATTCTTGATGGAAATCGCTTATTTCTCTAATGTTATTGTTTAAAGCGTATTTAAGTGCTTAAAATGATCAAAATAAGCATGAAAATCACTATTTTAATAACTGGATTTCGATCAGAGAACCACAGTAAATCACACAAAGTACAACTTATGCAATATGTCTGGAACGAATCTAAAGTAGAAAACCGAAGTTTTCTCGTGTTTCCACTGCTAAAATGCATGAAATAACACTGTTATATTGCTGAACATGTTAGGAAATAGATTGAAACAAATCTGCCGATGGCTTCTACAATTCTTGATGGAAATCGCTTATTTCTCTAATGTTATTGTTTAAAGCGTATTTAAGTGCTTAAAATGATCAAAATAAGCATGAAAATCACTATTTTAATAACTGGATTTCGATCAGAGAACCACAGTAAATCACACAAAGTACAACTTATGCAATATGTCTGGAACGAATCTAAAGTAGAAAACCGAAGTTTTCTCGTGTTTCCCACTGCTAAAATGCATGAAATAACACTGTTATATTGCTGAACATGTTAGGAAATAGATTGAAACAAATCTGCCGATGGCTTCTACAATTCTTGATGGAAATCGCTTATTTCTCTAATGTTATTGTTTAAAGCGTATTTAAGTGCTTAAAATGATCAAAATAAGCATGAAAATCACTATTTTAATAACTGGATTTCGATCAGAGAACCACAGTAAATCACACAAAGTACAACTTATGCAATATGTCTGGAACGAATCTAAAGTAGAAAACCGAAGTTTTCTCGTGTTTCCCACTGCTAAAATGCATGAAATAACACTGTTATATTGCTGAACATGTTAGGAAATAGATTGAAACAAATCTGCCGATGGCTTCTACAATTCTTGATGGAAATCGCTTATTTCTCTAATGTTATTGTTTAAAGCGTATTTAAGTGCTTAAAATGATCAAAATAAGCATGAAAATCACTATTTTAATAACTGGATTTCGATCAGAGAACCACAGTAAATCACACAAAGTACAACTTATGCAATATGTCTGGAACGAATCTAAAGTAGAAAACCGAAGTTTTCTCGTGTTTCCCACTGCTAAAATGCATGAAATAACACTGTTATATTGCTGAACATGTTAGGAAATAGATTGAAACAAATCTGCCGATGGCTTCTACAATTCTTGATGGAAATCGCTTATTTCTCTAATGTTATTGTTTTAAAGCGTATTTAAGTGCTTAAAATGATCAAAATAAGCATGAAAATCACTATTTTAATAACTGGATTTCGATCAGAGAACCACAGTAAATCACACAAAGTACAACTTATGCAATATGTCTGGAACGAATCTAAAGTAGAAAACCGAAGTTTTCTCGTGTTTCCCACTGCTAAAATGCATGAAATAACACTGTTATATTGCTGAACATGTTAGGAAATAGATTGAAACAAATCTGCCGATGGCTTCTACAATTCTTGATGGAAATCGCTTATTTCTCTAATGTTATTGTTTAAAGCGTATTTAAGTGCTTAAAATGATCAAAATAAGCATGAAAATCACTATTTTAATAACTGGATTTCGATCAGAGAACCACAGTAAATCACACAAAGTACAACTTATGCAATATGTCTGGAACGAATCTAAAGTAGAAAACCGAAGTTTTCTCGTGTTTCCCACTGCTAAAATGCATGAAATAACACTGTTATATTGCTGAACATGTTAGGAAATAGATTGAAACAAATCTGCCGATGGCTTCTACAATTCTTGATGGAAATCGCTTATTTCTCTAATGTTATTGTTTAAAGCGTATTTAAGTGCTTAAAATGATCAAAATAAGCATGAAAATCACTATTTTAATAACTGGATTTCGATCAGAGAACCACAGTAAATCACACAAAGTACAACTTATGCAATATGTCTGGAACGAATCTAAAGTAGAAAACCGAAGTTTTCTCGTGTTTCCCACTGCTAAAATGCATGAAATAACACTGTTATATTGCTGAACATGTTAGGAAATAGATTGAAACAAATCTGCCGATGGCTTCTACAATTCTTGATGGAAATCGCTTATTTCTCTAATGTTATTGTTTAAAGCGTATTTAAGTGCTTAAAATGATCAAAATAAGCATGAAAATCACTATTTTAATAACTGGATTTCGATCAGAGAACCACAGTAAATCACACAAAGTACAACTTATGCAATATGTCTGGAACGAATCTAAAGTAGAAAACCGAAGTTTTCTCGTGTTTCCCACTGCTAAAATGCATGAAATAACACTGTTATATTGCTGAACATGTTAGGAAATAGATTGAAACAAATCTGCCGATGGCTTCTACAATTCTTGATGGAAATCGCTTATTTCTCTAATGTTATTGTTTAAAGCGTATTTAAGTGCTTAAAATGATCAAAATAAGCATGAAAATCACTATTTTAATAACTGGATTTCGATCAGAGAACCACAGTAAATCACACAAAGTACAACTTATGCAATATGTCTGGAACGAATCTAAAGTAGAAAACCGAAGTTTTCTCGTGTTTCCCACTGCTAAAATGCATGAAATAACACTGTTATATTGCTGAACATGTTAGGAAATAGATTGAAACAAATCTGCCGATGGCTTCTACAATTCTTGATGGAAATCGCTTATTTCTCTAATGTTATTGTTTAAAGCGTATTTAAGTGCTTAAAATGATCAAAATAAGCATGAAAATCACTATTTTAATAACTGGATTTCGATCAGAGAACCACAGTAAATCACACAAAGTACAACTTATGCAATATGTCTGGAACGAATCTAAAGTAGAAAACCGAAGTTTTCTCGTGTTTCCCACTGCTAAAATGCATGAAATAACACTGTTATATTGCTGAACATGTTAGGAAATAGATTGAAACAAATCTGCCGATGGCTTCTACAATTCTTGATGGAAATCGCTTATTTCTCTAATGTTATTGTTTAAAGCGTATTTAAGTGCTTAAAATGATCAAAATAAGCATGAAAATCACTATTTTAATAACTGGATTTCGATCAGAGAACCACAGTAAATCACACAAAGTACAACTTATGCAATATGTCTGGAACGATCTAAAGTAGAAAACCGAAGTTTTCTCGTGTTTCCCACTGCTAAAATGCATGAAATAACACTGTTATATTGCTGAACATGTTAGGAAATAGATTGAAACAAATCTGCCGATGGCTTCTACAATTCTTGATGGAAATCGCTTATTTCTCTAATGTTATTGTTTAAAGCGTATTTAAGTGCTTAAAATGATCAAAATAAGCATGAAAATCACTATTTTAATAACTGGATTTCGATCAGAGAACCACAGTAAATCACACAAAGTACAACTTATGCAATATGTCTGGAACGAATCTAAAGTAGAAAACCGAAGTTTTCTCGTGTTTCCCACTGCTAAAATGCATGAAATAACACTGTTATATTGCTGAACATGTTAGGAAATAGATTGAAACAAATCTGCCGATGGCTTCTACAATTCTTGATGGAAATCGCTTATTTCTCTAATGTTATTGTTTAAAGCGTATTTAAGTGCTTAAAATGATCAAAATAAGCATGAAAATCACTATTTTAATAACTGGATTTCGATCAGAGAACCACAGTAAATCACACAAAGTACAACTTATGCAATATGTCTGGAACGAATCTAAAGTAGAAAACCGAAGTTTTCTCGTGTTTCC
>JACMZG010000089.1:0-12500 GCA_018340805.1 Microvelia longipes
AACTAACATTAGTCAAACTTAGTAAAAATGAGATATAAAGAGATTAGAAGATCGATGTAGAATTTTCTCTAACTATAATTAATAAACATTAATAATTATCCAGCAAAAACAGTGAATAATTATGTTAATCACGGGATTTTAAATGACCAACCAAATGCTAAACATTGCTAAAAAAATGTAAATTAAATAAAAATAGTACATTAACAGAGAATAAAAATTAACTAGGAAAACAATTTGAGCTTAAATAAACAAATAAAATACACAAAAAGAAAAAAATTAAAATTTTACACAATTTTCAAGAGAAATCCCCTAAATTTCTATTTTAACCGTTTTTTGATAAATTTTTTCGCTAAACCATAAGAAAACATTTTACATCAAATAAATAATTTAAACAATAAATAAAATAAGTCGCCGGTTCAGGAATGCTACCCAAGGTAAAAGTACCACAGTAATAGTGAACTGACTATTTAATATAGTTGAAGTTGAAATAATACTGATGATTTTTTGGTCAATAAAATCCAATCATGTAATACAATGGGATAGTACAGATATTTGTTATAGCCCTACAGCCAACGCAGCATAATCCTAAATAACTTAGATTGTTTACGTTATACATATCGTCCGGGGAATATAGCAGCAACATTGTAGCATTTGCAATCATTCTCTGTCCGGCCTATCTGTCAAGATTAATGATTAATTCAATAATTAACCTATCTTATGAGGTTTAACAATAAAGAAATAGTTGCTTTCAATTAGAACGAATGACCTAATGTACTGTGTTAAATATGCAGTTATGCATGAAATTAACGAAAATGACTCGCTAGGCGGTCGTATATTATAAATATCTGGTTGAATCCTGCCAGTATCATAGCTTATCTCAAAGATAAAGCCATGCAATGTCTAAGTACCAGTTATAACGAAACCGCGGAGCTCATTATAACAGCTATTATTTAAGAGATATAACTATTTGCCACCAAGATAACTGTGTAATTCAGAGCTAAATAAAGAATGCCGTGACTCACAAGCGGCGATTTATAGATCAAAACTAACCGTCGCAAGGCAGAATTTTGATGACTCTGGATACTCACGATCGACAACCTTAGTGTGACGACGAATCTCTGAAATGGCGACCTATCAAGCTTTCGAGGTAAATCAAAGCTAAACCATGGTGTAACGTAACGGGAATCAGGTCGATCCGGAGAAGGGGAGCGAAAACGCTACCCTCCAACGAAGGCACGGCGCGAAAATACCCAAACCGTTCGGTGAGGTAGTGACAATAAATAAAACAATACGCCTAGCAGTGTTCATAATTGCAATGAGAAATATTTAAATACTTTATCAAGTATCAATTGAGGCAAGTCTGGTGCCAGCAGCAGCGGTAATCCACTCCAAAAGCGTATATTAAAGTTGTTGCAGAAAAAAGCTCGTAAGAATGAAAGAAATGATTCTTAAATGAGTCATGACCGATGTTGAATCCCTTCACCGTCTGATATTGTTAAGTAACTTATTGGATTTTCAATAACCGACAAGTTACTTGAAAAAATTAAGTGCTTAAGCAGCTAGCCCTGCATAGTTGCATGAAAAGAATAAGACTCGGTTTTATGTGTTGGTCGAAACTGAAGTAATGATAAAAGAGGACTGCCGGGGGCATATGTACCTGGCTAGAGGTGAAATCGAGACACATCACAACCAATCACTGCGAAAGCATTTCCAAGAATGTTCATTAAATCAAGAACGAAATCAAGGAGAAGACATCAGATACCGTCCATTCTGACCAAAAACTATGCCACTGACAGTTAGCGATGAAATTATCACTGCTAGAATCACCGGGAAACCAAGGGAAGCTTGGTCCGGGGAAGTATGTTGCAAAGCGAAACTTAAAGGACTTGACGGAAGGCACCACCAGAGTGGAGCCTGCGGCTTAAATGACTCAACACGAAATCTCACCCGGTCCGGACACTTGAAGATTGACAGATGAAGCTCTTCTTGATTCGGGGGTGGGGCATGGCCGTTTCTAGTGGGAGCGATGTCAGTTTAATCCGATAACAACGAGACTCTAACTTGCTAAATAGTGTATTTATTTTAACTCGTAAATGATCACTTCTTAGAAGAAAAAACGTCTAGCTAAAATGAAAAAGAGCAATAACAGTCTGTGATGCCCTAATGCCGGGCCGCACCGCGCTACAATGGCAGTTCCACAGATCCCTTACTAGATGGTGGCCACTGAACACGTCGTATCAGGATGCGAAGTAATTATTCGCATAACGAGGAATTCCTAGTAACGCAAGTCACTACTTGCGCTGATTACGTCCCTGCCCTTGTACACACCGCCCGTCGCTACACCGATTGAATGTTTAGTGAGATTGTGATTCCTGGCTAAGAAATGCAACATTTCCTATGAAATGGGAAAGAAACCCAAAACTTGATCATTAGAGAAGTAAAAGCGAACAAGGTTCCGTAGGTGACCGCGGAAGATCATTAATTATTCATAACAGTTTAACTCGTACTAAAATTATTATCATGATACTGATGCATCAATGCTATTTGACTTGTAAGCAAATTAATGATTTTCGGTCATTCTATTTGCAATAGGTCAGGATACAACTGGCTTAGCAAATTAAAGCTCTTCTAGGTGCTATCGGTGAATCAGAAATATTGCGGTCAATAAATGCATACTTAAATTGGCGTATCAATACGGATTGAATTTATTCATTACGCACAAATCTAAACAATACAAAGCGTATCAAGATATGTCAAGCAATATTTCATAAAGATTGTTACGTAATTTCCGAGTCGCGACTACTGATGCTTGTAGTAAAATACGAATGTTGCGATAAATCTTGGATGGCTAGAAATATTTACAAAATTGAGAGAGCCCGAGACGTCTATAATTTAATTTTATAATAAGTATTGCAAAAAGCAAATACGTCCTCGATTTCAATATGAGTGAATCAAAAGAGATCGGATCCCTAATAGCACTGTATTAATAACCAAACTTTAAAAGCGATGGATCACTCGGCTCACACGCGATGAAGAACGTAGCAAAAAGTGGAATTAAATGTAAAATGCACAACGCTCTGCATCATTGACAATTGAACGCAAAGGCGGCTATGGTAAACCTTAGCCCACGGCTGTTGAGGTCGGCATGTATTTATCATTACGTCAATATAAGTTGAGGTTCACTTTTGGCTATTTTGTCGAAATGCCTCTTAAGGTGATAGTGTAAATTCGGTAACAACCTAGGAAACAATAGATTATTTGAATTCGTAATTATGCGTTTTAACAAATCGAGTATGTTGGGAATGTTCTTGGATTATAAAATTACTTTCGGTTTAAATTAGCTGAGCCACGCTTATGAGTTGTGCTCTAGGATACGTTAGTAAGAGTAAATAATCATTTATTAAAGGAACATTCATGATGCCATTTGATTTATACCCGACTACAAGATCAGACGAGATTACCCGCGAAACTTAAGCATATCATTAAGCGGAGGAAAAAAACCAAACAAGGATTCCCCAGTAGTGGCGAACCGACCGGAATAGCCCAGCACCGAATCTGTATCTTGATATTGGAATGTGGGTGTAAAGTTGCGTTTTAAATGAAGATGATGACCCAATCACTGATTTGAGTGCCAAGAGGTGTTAGGCCCTTGGAGTGTTAAACTATTATTGAGCTTCCTATGAGCGGATTGTTGAGAATGCAGTCCAAATTGGTGTAAACTCCATCAAGGCTAAATCCTTGTGTGAGTCCGATAGCAAAACAAGTACCGTGAGGGAAAGTTGAAAGAAACGAAGAGAGAGTTAATAGTACTGAAAATCGCTTAGAGGTAAACGAGAAGCCGAAGATGTTGAATGGGAATTCAGTTAACGCGTGTTTTGATGTTGCGAAATCCACTGGAATCGCTTTTATCGAGCATCTAATACGGTGATGCACTCTGTAAAACAGTACGCGACCGATAAGCGTCTTTTTCTGTCGTAATTTTGAAGGTGCATTCCTTCGGAAATGTTTATAGCTGTACACGGTAAAGATTATTGTGGATGCATGACAAAAATGATTGTTAATGTGATGATCTTTAATAACCTAAAATAGCTATTGTGAATTGTTGAGTTTCATGATCGATGTGTGATCTAAATCTGCCAGGCATTAGGTTACACTCGTCCCGTCTTGAAACACGGACCAAAGGTAGTTTATATGATCGCGAGTCCAAAAGGCCCTTACGAAACCCACGGCGTATAATGTAAAGGTACCCGTAACGTGAGTCGACCTCGTGGCACACTGACAACATCGCCCGTCAAAGAGGTTCGCATCTGCGGAGTTTGAGCGATCATGTAGAGACCCGAAAGATGTGAACTAGCTGTGCAGGTTGAAGCCAGAGAAACCTGTGGAGGACCCCCGGTCGACGTGCAAACGTCGTCGACATGATATAGGGGCAGACTAATGGCGAACCACTAATAAGCTGGTTCCTCCGAAGTTTCCCTCAGATAGCTGACATTTGTTATGTAGTTTTACCGGTAAAGCTGAATGATTAGAAGTATTGGGGACGAATTCCTCACTTATTCTCAAAACTTAATGGTTCGAAGTGCTCTTTCTTCATTGAAGATTCATCGAAACAGTGTCTAGTGGCCCATTTGGTAAGCAGAACCTGGCGATGTGGGATAACCAAACACTGGTAAGGTGGCCTAACATAAACGCTCATGAAACCCACAAAGTGTTGTTTGATAAGACAGCAGGAGGTACATGAAAGTCCGTCCATCCGCATAAGGATGTGTAACAACTCACCTGCCGAATCAACCAAGCCCTGAAAAATGGATGGCGCTGTAGCGTGGACCTATACCGATCGATATCGTAAGTTACAAAACGAGTAAACGATTCGTGTAGGAAGGGTGCGTGTTGCAAGAAGCTACTGCGTAAGTCAGAGTGGAGCGGTCACGGTAACAGATCTTGGTATAGTAAATTACAGTGAGATCCTTGAAGACTGAAAGTGGAGAAGGTTCCATGTCAACAGCATGAACATGGGTTAGGTCGGTCCTAAAGCGATCTGGTAATCAGTTATCAGAAAGAGGTATAGACATTAGCAAATAGTTATAATTGATTTTAAGCCTCTTGAACGAAAGGGAATCAGCATTTAATATTACTGAACTTGAAATAGAAATTTGTGTTCGGCAAACACAAGGTAACACAAGCGATCTCTAGGACGTCATCAGGTTTGGGAAAGAGTTCCTTTCTTTGTAACATAAACATGCCCTAAATCAAGTTATCTGGAGAAAGGATGTGAAATGTAAAAGCATCACTTTCACGTGATGTCGCGAAGCGCCTGATGGCCCTTGAAAAGCTGAGAGCAGTATAAATTTCATATCAATCCGAACCGATATCCGCAGCCAGTCTCCTAGGTGACACCTATAGTCTTAGACAAGAGTAAGGAAGCGCAATAGACATCCTACCTCGTAAAGATGCTCCTAGGGATCGGGCATGTGGCTTATCAAGAATAGATGAAACGAGAGTGGTTTATGATTGAGCATAGGCAACTTGAGTTTGATGAACTACGGCACATTTTATTCGATTGATGGCGGTACTAATTAAGCCTTCGGACGTAAGAGCCGCTGTGCACAAACACAACCTAGAACGCATGAACTAGAGGATTCCGACTGTCCTATTAAAAACAAAGCATTGCGGCTGTGACGGCTTTGACGCAATGTGATTTCTGCCCAGTCCATGAATATCAACAGTGAAAAATTCATTAAGCGCTGGTAACGGCGGAGTAACTATGACTCCTCTTCAGGTACCAAATGCCCGTCAATCTAATTAGAACGTGCATGAATGGATTAAAGGGTCAGATTCCTAACTGTCCCCTATCTTACACTAGCGAAACTACGCCAGGGAACGGGCTTGAAAAAAGCGGGGAAAGAAGACCGCCTGTGAGCTTGACTCAGTCCCGAACTTTGTAAGGGGAAACATTAGAGGTGTAGCATAGTGGACCAAGTCCCAGTGAAATACCACTACTCTGATTTTTCTTACTACTCAAGTAATGCAGTGCAATTACTTAGGTAATAATTTGTCGAGATAAGAATGGTAACCGGATCAGTCGAACTGTTCTGGAGACAGTGTCAGGTGGATACTGGGCGTACATCTGTCAAATGTAACGCAGATGTCCCAAGGACCACCAGACAGAAACCGTGTTGACTAAAAGGGAAAACTCTCTATTTGATTCATACGAACAGACCTGTAAAGCGCGGCCATCGATCCTTTAATAAATGAGTTAAAGCAAGAGGTCAAGAAAGTACCGACCAGGGATAACGCTGTGCGGCCAAGCGTCATAGCGAGTCGCCTTTTGATCCTTCGATGTCCGCTCTTCCATCATGCAAGCAGAATCGCAAAGCGTTGGATTGTTCACCCACTAATAGGGAACGGAGCGGGTTTAGACGCGTCGTTGAACAGGTTAGTTTACCCTACATTAAAGTGGTCATAAATAGTAATCTGCTCCAGTACGAGGAACCGCAGATTCGTCACTGGTAAGTGTGCTTGAATCGAAAGGTCAGTGCAACGAAGCATAACCATTCCGAGAGATTAAAAGACTGAACGCCTCAAGTCTGATCTCGCCTAGAAGTCATGATAAATTGTGCCCACCTCGTAAAGAGCCAATAATATATTCCATGACGCAAGTCGGTGAATGTGGCTTAGCCATAACATTTAAACTCGGACCTTTCTATGAAATAGAAGGGATGTAACATTTAATAAGGTTACGTGGCATAAATCGTTTTGTAGACGACTTACTTCGCGGGCGAAGAATTCGAAGCGTTTTAAACTCGAGATTTGAACTAATCCCCACGACGCGATGATTTGGACTTAAGAGTTCATCATTGTGCGGCGCAATATAACTATACTTTTAATATCTAAGTTTGATAATTTTAGCTGTTAATAATGCTGTTTATATGCTTATAGCTGTTTTAATAGTGCTGTTAATAGTACTTTTAGTTGCTTTAAGTGCTTTATAGGAATTGCATGACAATTCCGCTTTTCTATTTGTATTTTGAAAAATGACCGGAATTATAGTTATTTGGTCTCGATTAATTTTTCTACAATATTTCTGAAAATTAAAAAAATTACAAAAATTTCTCTGCTTTAGTTCGAGAATGAAAAATTTACCGAATTATTCATTTTAAGCATAATAACCAAAAAATTAGAATACCAAAAATTTTTTTAAAAAAATGTAAATTGTCAAAATTTGCAAAAATTCCGAAACAAATTTTTTTGGTCAAAAAAAATTAATATTTCAAAATTTTCCAGAAAATTTTGACAAAAATTTTGGGTCAAAAAATAATAAATAATAATAATAATTTTGACAAAAATTTTTTGGGTAAATAATAAATAAATAATAATAATAATTTTTTTGACAAATTTTGGTCAATAAAAAATAAAATAAAATTTTTGACAAAAATTTTGGGTCAAAAAAATAATAATAATAATAATAATAATATAATATAAATTTTGACAAAAATTTTTGGTCATAAAATAAATAAAATAATAATATAATAATAAATTTTTTGACAAAAATTTTTGGGTCAATAAAAATAATAATAATAATAAATAATAATTTTTACAATCATTATATTATTGTTAAAATTTACTGTAACATTATTTAAAAAATTGATAAATTGATTTATTTTGATGCAACATTTAAAAAATTTCCCCCAAAATTCCAAAAAAATTTTGGCATTAAAATATTACATAATTTCTACTAACTGTTAAATGAAATTTTAATTAATTAACTTAAATTAATCTAACTTTGTTTCCATTAATTAAATAAGCAAATAAACTGTCCGTCTAATTTATTTTTTTTGTTCTTCTAATGATATATAAATCATATTACGAACCTAAATTAAAGGAATCGAAACACATTTTATTATAATTATGCACAAAATTAGACAAAGATATTTTGCAATATTAATCATTGCATAATAATTCTAACGTATAAAATTAATTAATAATTCAAATTAATAAACTTTCATCTGAGACATATACGAAAAGTAAGGAATGGATCTGATTTCCCTTTCTTTGCTCTTTCTAATAATATGTAAATCATATTAAACACCTTAAATTAAAAAATAATAATTTTTTTAAAGAAACTTTAAATAAGGAAAACCCCAGCCTCCGATAAACTAAACCTCGAATAACTTTGTGAATAATAAAGTTTTTGGTATATTAAACTGATTCCTACTCAACTTTTACGCTCTTTCATTATATATATAAATTCAATCAGTAGAATGTGTATTCTTCAAACTCCCAGCGGCCAAATCCAAAAATTAAGGAAAACCTCTCATAAACTTAAATTTAGTCATAACTTTAGTAAAATGAGATATATAAGAGATTTAGTATGATTCGATGTAGAATTTTTTCTCTAACTGATAATTAAATAAAACATTTAATAATATCAGCAAAAAGTGATAATTATGTTTAATCACGTGTATTTTTAATGAACCAACATAAGTGTCTAAACTTATTGCTAAAAAATTTAAAATTTGAAATAAAATTAGTACATTTAACAGAGAATTAAAATACTAGGAAAAGCAATTTGAGCTTAATAAACATAATAAATACAACAAAAAGATAAAAAAATTTTAAAATTTTACACAAATTTCAAAGAGAAATGCCCTAAATTTCTTATTTTTAACCGTTTTTGATAAATTTTTTCGCTAACCATATTAAGAAACAGTTTTACATCTAAATAAATATATTTGGAAACAATAAATTAATACTAAAGTCGCCGGTTTCAGGAATGCTACCCAAGGATCCACAGTATATATGTGAGCTGACTATTTAATTATAGTTGATTAGTTGAAATATACTGATTGATTATTGTTGGCTCATATAAAATCTATCAATTGTTAATACAATTGTGGATCAGTACAGAATTTTGTTAGTAGCCCTACAGCCAACGCAGCGATAATCCTTAAATAATCTTTATGATTGTTTACGTTTATACATATTCGTCCGGGTGAATATAGCAGCAGCATTGTAGCAGTTGCAATTCATTTCTCTGTCCAGGCCTGTATCTTGTCAGATTTAATTGATTAATTCAATTAATTACCTATCATTTATGAGGGTTTAACGAATAAAGAAATAGTTGCTTTGCAATTATAACGAATGACCTAATGTAGCTGTGTTTAAATATGCAGTTATGCGATTGAATATTAACGAAATGACTCGCTTAGGCGGTCGTATATATAAAATATCTGGTTGATCCTGCCAGTAGTCATATGCTTATCTCAAAGATTAAGCCATGCATGTCTAAGTACACAGTTTATAAACTGAAACCGCGATGCTCATTATAACAGCTATTATTTAAGAGATATAATCTATTTGCCACAAGATAACTGTGGTAATTCTAGAGCTAATATTTTAAAGAATGCCGTGACTCACGAAGCGGCGGATTTATTAGATCAAAACTAACCTGTCGCAAGGCAGAATTTTGATGACTCTGGATAACTTCACTGATCGTACAACCTTAGTGTTGACGACGAATCTCTTGAAATGGCTGACCTATCAACTTTCGATGGTAAGATCAAAGCTTACCATGGTTGTAACGGGTAACGGGGAATCAGTGTTCGATTCCGGAGAGGAGCCTGAGAAACGGCTACCACATCCACGGAAGGCAGCAGGCGCGAAAATTACCAAATACCGGTTCGGTGAGGTAGTGACAATAAATAACAATATGGCCCTAGTGGTTTCATAATTGCAATGAGAATATTTTAAATACTTTATCAAGTATCAATTGGAGGCAAGTCTGGGCCAGCAGCCGCGGTAATTCCAGCTCCAAAAGCGTATATTAAAGTTGTTGCAGTTAAAAAGCTCGTAGTTGAAATTGAGAAATGATTCTTTATGAGGTCTATGACCGAGTGTTGAATCTTCCTTCACCGTCGTGTATATTGTTAAGTCACTTTATTGGATTTTTCAATAACCGACAAGTTTACTTTGAAAAAAATTAGAGTGCTTAAAGCAGCTTATGCCTGCATATTGTTGCATGGAATAATGAAATAAGACTTCGGTTTTATTTGTTGGTTTTCGAAACTGAAGTAATGATTAAAAGAGACTGCGGGGGCATATGTATGCTGGTGCTAGAGGTGAAATTCTGAGACCATCAGCAGACAATCTACTGCGAAAGCATTGCCAAGAATGTTTCATTAATCAAGAACGAAAGTCAGAGGATCGAAGACGATCAATACCGTCCTAGTTCTGACCATAAACTATGCCAACTGACAGTTAGCGATGATAATTTATCATCTTGCTAGAAGTCACCGGGAAACCAAAGTCTTTGGGTTCCGGGGAAGTATGGTTGCAAAGCTGAAACTTAAAGGAATTGACGGAAGGGCACCACCAGGAGTGGAGCCTGCGGCTTAATTTGACTCAACACGGGAAATCTCACCCGGTCCGGACACTGTGAGGATTGACAGATTGATAGCTCTTTCTTGATTCGGTGGGTGGTGGTGCATGGCCGTTCTTAGTTGGTGGAGCGATTTGTCAGGTTAATTCCGATAACGAACGAGACTCTAACTTGCTAAATAGTGTATTTATTTTAACTCGTAAATGATCACTTCTTAGAAGAATAAATAGCGTCTAGCTAAATGAAAAAGAGCAATAACAGGTCTGTGATGCCCTTAGATGTCCGGGCCGCACGCGCGCTACAATGGCAGTTCCAACAAGTATCCCTTACTAGAAATAGTTGGGCAATCTTGTGAAACACTGTCGTATCAGGGATTGCGAATTGTAATTATTTCGCATGAACGAGGAATTCCTAGTAAGCGCAAGTCACTAGCTTGCGCTGATTACGTCCCTGCCCTTTGTACACACCGCCCGTCGCTACTACCGATTGAATGGTTTAGTGAGATTGTTGGATTCTGGTCTAGAAAATGGCAACATTTCTATGAATGGAAAAGACACTCAAACTTGATCATTTAGAGGAAGTAAAAGTCGTAACAAGGTTTCCGTAGGTGAACCTGCAAGGATCATTATTAGTTCATAACAGTTTAACTCGTAACTAAAATTAGTGTATCATGATACTGATGCATCAATGCTATTTTGAGTTGTAAGCAAATGTGAATTGATTTTTCGGGTCAATTCTATTTTGCAATAGGTTCAGGATACAACTTGGCTTAGCATTAAACTCTTTCTCAGGGTGCCTATGTCGTGTGAATAGAAATATTTGCGTGGCAAGTACAGTGCATACTTAAATTGGCGTATGCAATACGGATTTTGAATTTATTCATTATCTGGCACTGATCTAAACAATATCAAAGCGTGATCAAGATATTGTGCAAGGCTTAAATATTTCAGTAAAGATTGTTTACGTATTTGTCCGAGTCGCGACTACCTGATGCTTTGTAGGTTAATACCGAAATTGTTGCGATAAATCTTGGATTGGCTATAAATATGTTTACAAAATTGAAAGAGAGCCCTGAGAACGTCTATAATTTAATTTTATAATAGATTGCAAAAGCAATACGGGTCCTCGATTCATTATTGAGTTGATCAAAATAGAGTATGGATCGCCTAATAGCATCTGTATTAATAACCACTTTAAGCGATGGATCACTCGGCTCACACGTCGATGAAGAACGTAGCAAAATACGTGAATTAATGTAAAATGCACAACGCTCTGATCATTGACAATTTGAACGCAAATGGCGGCTATTGGTAAACCTTTAGCCACGGCTGTCTGAGGGTCGGCATTGTATTTATCATTACGTTCAATAGTAATGTTTTGAGGGTTCACTTTTGGCGTTTATTTTGTCGAAGTGCCTCTTTAAGGTGATAGTGTATTTCGGTACACCTCTATGGAAACATAGAGTTTATGTTGAATTCGTAATTTATTGCGTTTTTAACAAATCGAGTATGTGGAATGTTCTGGATTATTAAAATTACTTTCGGTTTTAATTAGCTGGAGCCACGGCTTTA
The DNA here is from genome assembly GCA_018340805.1 of Microvelia longipes. Classification (NCBI taxonomy): domain Eukaryota; kingdom Metazoa; phylum Arthropoda; class Insecta; order Hemiptera; family Veliidae; genus Microvelia; species Microvelia longipes. The sequence goes on from JACMZG010000089.1 coordinate 11,950, forward strand.
TGAGTTGTGCTCTAGTGATACGTTAGTAAGAGTAAATAATCAATTTATTTTAAGGAACATTCATTATGCATATTTTGATTTATTACCCGACCTCAGATCAGACGAGATTACCCGCTGAACTTAAGCATATCATTAAGCGGAGGAAAAGAAACTAACAAGGATTTCCCCAGTAGTGGCGAACGACCGGAATAGCCCAGCACCGAATCCTGTATCTTTGATATTGGGAATTGTGGTGTAAAGGTTGCGTTTTTAATTGAAGATGATACTCCAAATTCACTTGATTGTGATGTTGTCCATAGAGGGTGTTAGCCCGTTGGAGTGTTTGAAACTATTATTGATGCTTCCTATGAGTCGGATTGTTTGAGAATGCAGTCCAAATTGGGTGGTAAACTCCATCTAAGGCTAAATACTTGTGTGAGTCCGATAGCAAACAAGTACCGTGAGGGAAAGTTGAAAAGAACTTTGAAGAGAGATTAAATAGTACGTGAAATCGCTTAGAGGTAAACGAGTGAAGCCGAAGATGTTGTATGGGATTCAGTTAACTGCGTGTT
>JACMZG010000089.1:17500-22500 GCA_018340805.1 Microvelia longipes
AGAGAATTAAAATTATACTAGAAAAAGCAATTTGAGCTTAATAAACATAATAAATACAAACAAAAGATAAAAAAAATTTAAAATTTTTACACAAATTTTCAAAGAGAATGCCTAAATTTCTTATTTTTAACCGTTTTTGAAATTTTTTTGCTAACCATATTAAGAAACAGTTTTACATCTAAATAAATATATTTTGGAAACAATAAATTAATACTAAAGTCGCCGGTTTCAGGAATGCTACCCAAGGTATATATCCACAGTATATATGTGAGCTGACTATTTAATTATAGTTGATTAGTTGAAATATACTGATTGATTATTTGTTGGCTCATATAAAATCTATCAATTGTTAATACAATTGTGGATCAGTACAGAATATTTTGTTAGTAGCCCTACAGCCAACGCAGCGATAATCCTTAAATAATCTTTATGATTGTTTACGTTTATACATATTCGTCCGGGTGAATATAGCAGCAGCATTGTAGCAGTTGCAATTTCATTTTCTCTGTCCAGGCCTGTATCTTGTCAGATTTAATTGATTATTCAATTAATTACCTATCATTTATGAGGGTTTAACGAATAAAGAAATAGTTGCTTTGCAATTATAACGAATGACCTAATGTAGCTGTGTTTAAATATGCAGTTATGCGATTGAATATTAACGAAATGACTCGCTTAGGCGGTCGTATATATATAAATATCTGGTTGATCCTGCCAGTAGTCATATGCTTATCTCAAAGATTAAGCCATGCATGTCTAAGTACACAGTTTTATAAACTGAAACCGCGGATGGCTCATTATAACAGCTATTATTAAGAGATATAATCTATTTGCCACAAGATAACTGTGGTAATTCTAGAGCTAATATTTTAAAGAATGCCGTGACTCACGAAGCGGCGGATTTATTAGATCAAAACTAACCTGTCGCAAGGCAGAATTTTGATGACTCTGGATAACTTCACTGATCGTACAACCTTAGTGTTGACGACGAATCTCTTGAAATGGCTGACCTATCAACTTTCGATGGTAAGATCAAAGCTTACCATGGTTGTAACGGGTAACGGGGAATCAGTGTTCGATTCCGGAGAGGGAGCCTGAGAAACGGCTACCACATCCACGGAAGGCAGCAGGCGCGAAAATTACCCAATACCGGTTCGGTGAGGTAGTGACAATAAATAACAATATGGGCCCTAGTGGTTTCATAATTGCAATGAGAATATTTTAAATACTTTATCAAGTATCAATTGGAGGGCAAGTCTGGTGCCAGCAGCCGCGGTAATTCCAGCTCCAAAAGCGTATATTAAAGTTGTTGCAGTTAAAAAGCTCGTAGTTGAAATTGAGGAAATGATTCTTTATGAGGTCTATGACCGAGTGTTGAATCTTCCTTCACCGTCGTGTATATTGTTAAGTCACTTTATTGGATTTTTCAATAACCGACAAGTTTACTTTGAAAAAATTAGAGTGCTTAAAGCAGGCTTATGCCTGCATATTGTTGCATGGAATAATGAAATAAGACTTCGGTTTTATTTTGTTGGTTTTCGAAACTGAAGTAATGATTAAAAGAGACTGCCGGGGGCATATGTATGCTGGTGCTAGAGGTGAAATTCTGAGACCATCAGCAGACAATCTACTGCGAAAGCATTTGCCAAGAATGTTTTCATTAATCAAGAACGAAAGTCAGAGGATCGAAGACGATCAGATACCGTCCTAGTTCTGACCATAAACTATGCCAACTGACAGTTAGCGATGATAATTTATCTTGCTAGAAGTCACCGGGAAACAAAGTCTTTGGGTTCCGGGGAAGTATGGTTGCAAAGCTGAAACTTAAAGGAATTGACGGAAGGGCACCACCAGGAGTGGAGCCTGCGGCTTAATTTGACTCAACACGGGAAATCTCACCCGGTCCGGACACTGTGAGGATTGACAGATTGATAGCTCTTTCTTGATTCGGTGGGTGGTGGTGCATGGCCGTTCTTAGTTGGTGGAGCGATTTGTCAGGTTAATTCCGATAACGAACGAGACTCTAACTTGCTAAATAGTGTATTTATTTTAACTCGTAAATGATCACTTCTTAGAAGAATAAATAGCGTCTAGCTAAATGAAAAAGAGCAATAACAGGTCTGTGATGCCCTTAGATGTCCGGGGCCGCACGCGCGCTACAATGGCAGTTCCAACAAGTATCCCTTACTAGAAATAGTTGGGCAATCTTGTGAAACACTGTCGTATCAGGGATTGCGAATTGTAATTATTTCGCATGAACGAGGAATTCCTAGTAAGCGCAAGTCACTAGCTTGCGCTGATTACGTCCCTGCCCTTTGTACACACCGCCCGTCGCTACTACCGATTGAATGGTTTAGTGAGATTGTTGGATTCTGGTCTAAGAAATGGCAACATTTCTATGAATGGGAAAAGACACTCAAACTTGATCATTTAGAGGAAGTAAAAGTCGTAACAAGGTTTCCGTAGGTGAACCTGCGGAAGGATCATTTAGTTCATAACAGTTTAACTCGTAACTAAAATTAGTGTATCATGATACTGATGCATCAATGCTATTTTGAGTTGTAAGCAAATGTGAATTGATTTTTCGGGTCAATTCTATTTTGCAATAGGTTCAGGATACAACTTGGCTTAGCATTAAACTCTTTCTCAGGGTGCCTATGTCGTGTGAATAGAAATATTTGCGTGGCAAGTACAGTGCATACTTTAAATTGGCGTATGCAATACGGATTTTGAATTTATTCATTATCTGGCACTGATCTAAACAATATCAAAGCGTGATCAAGATATTGTGCAAGGCTTAAATATTCAGTAAAGATTGTTTACGTATTTGTCCGAGTCGCGACTACCTGATGCTTTGTAGGTTTAATACCGAAATTGTTGCGATAAATCTTGGATTGGCTATAAATATGTTTACAAATTGAAAGAGAGCCCTGAGAACGTCTATAATTTAATTTTATAATAGTATTGCAAAAGCAATACGGGTCCTCGATTTCATTATTGAGTTGATCAAAATAGAGTATGGATCGCCTAATAGCATCTGTATTAATAACCACTTTAAGCGATGGATCACTCGGCTCACACGTCGATGAAGAACGTAGCAAAATACGTGAATTAATGTAAAATGCACAACGCTCTGATCATTGACAATTTGAACGCAAATGGCGGCTATTGGTAAACCTTTAGCCACGGCTGTCTGAGGGTCGGCATTGTATTTATCATTACGTTCAATAGTAATGTTTTGAGGGGTTCACTTTTGGTTTATTTTGTCGAAAGTGCCTCTTTAAGGTGATAGTGTATTTCGGTACACCTCTATGGAAACATAGAGTTTATGTTGAATTCGTAATTTATTGCGTTTTTAACAAATCGAGTATGTGGAATGTTCTGGATTATTAAAATTACTTTCGGTTTTAATTAGCTGGAGCCACGGCTTTATGAGTTGTGCTCTAGTGATACGTTAGTAAGAGTAAAAATCAATTTATTTTAAGGAACATTCATTATGCATATTTGATTTATTACCCGACCTCAGATCAGACGAGATTACCGCTGAACTTAAGCATATCATTAAGCGGAGGAAAAGAAACTAACAAGGATTTCCCCAGTAGTGGCGAACGACCGGGAATTAGCCCAGCACCGAATCCTGTATCTTTGATATTGGGAATTGTGGTGTAAAGGTTGCGTTTTTAATTGAAGATGATACTCCAAATTCACTTGATTGTGATGTTGTCCATAGAGGGTGTTAGGCCCGTTGGAGTGTTTGAAACTATTATTGATGCTTCCTATGAGTCGGATTGTTTGAGAATGCAGTCCAAATTGGGTGGTAAACTCCATCTAAGGCTAAATACTTGTGTGAGTCCGATAGCAAACAAGTACCGTGAGGGAAAGTTGAAAAGAACTTTGAAGAGAGAGTTAAATAGTACGTGAAATCGCTTAGAGGTAAACGAGTGAAGCCGAAGATGTTGTATGGGATTCAGTTAACTGCGTGTTTTCTTGATTTTTGCGAAATCCCACTAGGAATCGCTTTTATCGAGATCTTAATATGCGGTTGATGCACTTTCTGTATAACAGTACTGCGACCGATAGTCTTTTTTCTGTCGTAATTTTGAAGGTGATCATTCCTTCGGGAATGGTTTATAGCTGGTTACACGGTTAAATGATTTATTGGTGATTGCGATTGACAGAAATTGATTGGTTTAATGTTGATGATTTTTAATAGACTAATAATAGGCTATTTGTGAATTGTTGATGTTTTTCATGATCGATGTTGATCTAAAGTCTGCAGTGTATGTAGGTTACTTACTCGTCCCGTCTTGAAACACGGACCAAGGAGTTTTATATGATCGCGAGTCAAAGGGCCTTACGAAACCCCACGGCGTAATTAATGTAAAGGTTTACCTCGGTAAACTGTGATGTGACCTCGTGGCAACACTGAGTGCAACATCGACCCGTCTAAAGATGTTCGCATCTGGGCGGAGTTTGAGCGATCATGTAGAGACCCGAAAGATGGTGAACTATGCTTGTGCAGGTTGAAGCCAGAGGAAACTCTGGTGGAGGACCGCCGCGGTTCTGACGTGCAAATCGATCGTCGGACATGAGTATAGGGGCGAAAGACTAATCGAACCATCTAGTAGCTGGTTCCTCCGAAGTTTCCCTCAGGATAGCTGACATTTGTTATTGTAGTTTTACCTGGTAAAGCGAATGATTAGAAGTATTGGGGACGAAATGTCCTCAACTTATTCTCAAACTTTAAATGGGTTCGAAGTGCGTCTTTCTTCATTGAAGATGTGCATCGAATACAAGTGTCTAGTGGGCCATTTTTGGTAAGCAGAACTGGCGATGTGGGATGAACCAAACATCTGGTTAAGGTGCCTAACATAACGCTCATGAGAACCCACAAAAGGTGTTGTTTGATAAAGACAGCAGGACGGTGGACATGGAAGTCGTCATCCGCTAAGGAGTGTGTAACAACTCACCTGCCGAATCAACCAGCCCTGAAAATGGAT
>JACMZG010000089.1:25000-30000 GCA_018340805.1 Microvelia longipes
TTCAATTTTAAGCATATATAACCAGAAAATTATAAAATACCAAAATTTTTTAAAAAAATGTAATTTTTTTCAAAATTTCCAAAAATTTTCCGAAAAATTTTTTGGTCAAAAAAATTAATATTTTTCAAAAGAAATTTTCCGAAAAAATTTTTTTGGTCAAAAAAATTAATATTTCAAAATTTTCCAGAAATTTTTGACAAAAATTTTTGGGTCAAAAATAATAATAATAATATATAATTTTTTGACAAAATTTTTTGGGTCAATAAAAATAAAATTTTTTTGACAAAAATTTTTGGGTCAATAAAATAATAATAATAATAATAATAATAATTTTTTGACAAAAATTTTTTGGGTCAATAAAAATAATAATAATAATAATAATAATAATAATTTTGACAAAATTTTTTAATAAAATAATAATAATAATAATAATAATAATTTTGACAAAAATTTTTGGTTCAATAAAAATAATAATAATAATAATAATAATAATAATAATAATTTTACAATTCATTATTATTATTGTTAATAATTTTCTGTAAATTATTTTAAAAAATTGATAAATTTTGATTTATTTGATGACAAGATTAAAAAATTTCCCCAAAAAGTTTCCAAAAAATTTTGGGATTAAATACATAATTTCTTACTAACTGTTAAATGAAATTTAATTAATTAACTTTTAAATTAATATAACTTTGTTTCCAATAATTAAATAAGGCAAATAAACTGTCCGCTTATTTATATTTTTTGTTCTTTCTAATGATATATAAATCATATTATCGAACCTAAAATAAAGAAACCGAAACACATTTTATTAAAAAAATTATTGCACTAAAATTTATGACAAAGATATTTTTGCAAGTATTACATCATTGCATAATAATTCTTAAGTAAAATTTAATTAATTAATTTTCAAATTAATATAACTTTTTTCATCTGAGACATATACGAAAAGTAAGGAATGGATCTGATTTCCCTTTCTTTGCTCTTTCTAATAATATGTAAATCATATTAATACACCTTAAATTAAAGAAAATAATAATTATTTTAAGAAAAATTATAATTAAGGAAAACTCCCAGCCTCCGATAAACTTAAACCTCGAATAACTTTGTGAATAATAAAGTTTTTTGGTATATTTAAACTGATTCCTACTCAACTTTTTACGCTCTTCAATTAGATATATAATTTAATTCAGTACAATGTGTATTTCTTCAAACTCCCAGCGGCCAAATCCAAAAATTAAGGAAACCTCTCATAAACTTAAATTTAGTCATAACTTTAGTAAAAATTGAGATATATAAGAGATTTTAGTATGATTCGATGTAGAATTTTTTTCTCTAACTGATAATTATATAAACATTTAATAATATCAGCAAAAAGTGATAATTATGTTTAATCACGTGTATTTTTAAATGAACCAACATAAATGTCTAAACTATTGCTAAAAAATTTTAAATTTGAAATAAAAATTAGTACATTTAACAGAGAATTAAAAATTATACTAGAAAAAGCAATTTGAGCTTAATAAACATAATAAATACAAACAAAAAGATAAAAAATTTTAAAATTTTTACACAAATTTTCAAAGAGAAATGCCCTAAATTTCTTATTTTTAACCGTTTTTGATAAATTTTTTCGCTAACCATATTAAGAAAACAGTTTTACATCTAAATAAATATATTTTGGAAACAATAAATTAATACTAAAGTCGCCGGTTTCAGGAATGCTACCCAAGGTATATATCCACAGTATATATGTGAGCTGACTATTTAATTATAGTTGATTAGTTGAAATATACTGATTGATTATTTGTTGGCTCATATAAAATCTATCAATTGTTAATACAATTGTGGATCAGTACAGAATATTTTGTTAGTAGCCCTACAGCCAACGCAGCGATAATCCTTAAATAATCTTTATGATTGTTTACGTTTATACATATTCGTCCGGGTGAATATAGCAGCAGCATTGTAGCAGTTGCAATTTCATTTTCTCTGTCCAGGCCTGTATCTTGTCAGATTTAATTGATTAATTCAATTAATTACCTATCATTTATGAGGGTTTAACGAATAAAGAAATAGTTGCTTTGCAATTATAACGAATGACCTAATGTAGCTGTGTTTAAATATGCAGTTATGCGATTGAATATTAACGAAATGACTCGCTTAGGCGGTCGTATATATATAAATATCTGGTTGATCCTGCCAGTAGTCATATGCTTATCTCAAAGATTAAGCCATGCATGTCTAAGTACACAGTTTTATAAACTGAAACCGCGGATGGCTCATTATAACAGCTATTATTTAAGAGATATAATCTATTTGCCACAAGATAACTGTGGTAATTCTAGAGCTAATATTTTAAAGAATGCCGTGACTCACGAAGCGGCGGATTTATTAGATCAAAACTAACCTGTCGCAAGGCAGAATTTTGATGACTCTGGATAACTTCACTGATCGTACAACCTTTGTGTTGACGACGAATCTCTTGAAATGGCTGACCTATCAACTTTCGATGGTAAGATCAAAGCTTACCATGGTTGTAACGGGTAACGGGGAATCAGTGTTCGATTCCGGAGAGGGAGCCTGAGAAACGGCTACCACATCCACGGAAGGCAGCAGGCGCGAAAATTACCCAATACCGGTTCGGTGAGGTAGTGACAATAAATAACAATATGGGCCCTAGTGGTTTCATAATTGCAATGAGAATATTTTAAATACTTTATCAAGTATCAATTGGAGGGCAAGTCTGGTGCCAGCAGCCGCGGTAATTCCAGCTCCAAAAGCGTATATTAAAGTTGTTGCAGTTAAAAAGCTCGTAGTTGAAATTGAGGAAATGATTCTTTATGAGGTCTATGACCGAGTGTTGAATCTTCCTTCACCGTCGTGTATATTGTTAAGTCACTTTATTGGGATTTTTCAATAACCGACAAGTTTACTTTGAAAAAATTAGAGTGCTTAAAGCAGGCTTATGCCTGCATATTGTTGCATGGAATAAAAATAAGACTTCGGTTTTATTTTGTTGGTTTTCGAAACTGAAGTAATGATTAAAAGAGACTGCCGGGGGCATATGTATGCTGGTGCTAGAGGTGAAATTCTGAGACCATCAGCAGACAATCTACTGCGAAAGCATTTGCCAAGAATGTTTTCATTAATCAAGAACGAAAGTCAGAGGATCGAAGACGATCAGATACCGTCCTAGTTCTGACCATAAACTATGCCAAACACGCGATGATAATTTATCATCTTGCTAGAAGTCACCGGGAAACCAAAGTCTTTGGGTTCCGGGGGAAGTATGGTTGCAAAGCTGAAACTTAAAGGAATTGACGGAAGGGCACCACCAGGAGTGGAGCCTGCGGCTTAATTTGACTCAACACGGGAATCTCACCCTCCGGACACTGTGAGGATTGACAGATTGATAGCTCTTTCTTGATTCGGTGGGTGGTGGTGCATGCCGTTCTTAGTTGGTGGAGCGATTTGTCAGGTTAATTCCGATAACGAACGAGACTCTAACTTGCTAAATAGTGTATTTATTTTAACTCGTAAATGATCACTTCTTAGAAGAATAAATAGCGTCTAGCTAAATGAAAAAGAGCAATAACAGGTCTGTGATGCCCTTAGATGTCCGGGCCGCACGCGCGCTACAATGGCAGTTCCAACAAGTATCCCTTACTAGAAATAGTTGGGCAATCTTGTGAAACACTGTCGTATCAGGGATTGCGAATTGTAATTATTTCGCATGAACGAGGAATTCCTAGTAAGCGCAAGTCACTAGCTTGCGCTGATTACGTCCCTGCCCTTTGTACACACCGCCCGTCGCTACTACCGATTGAATGGTTTAGTGAGATTGTTGGATTCTGGTCTAAGAAATGGCAACATTTCTATGAATGGGAAAAGACACTCAAACTTGATCATTTAGAGGAAGTAAAAGTCGTAACAAGGTTTCCGTAGGTGAACCTGCGGAAGGATCATTATTAGTTCATAACAGTTTAACTCGTAACTAAAATTAGTGTATCATGATACTGATGCATCAATGCTATTTTGAGTTGTAAGCAAATGTGAATTGATTTTTCGGGTCAATTCTATTTTGCAATAGGTTCAGGATACAACTTGGCTTAGCATTAAACTCTTTCTCAGGGTGCCTATGTCGTGTGAATAGAAATATTTGCGTGGCAAGTACAGTGCATACTTTAAATTGGCGTATGCAATACGGATTTTGAATTTATTCATTATCTGGCACTGATCTAAACAATATCAAAGCGTGATCAAGATATTGTGCAAGGCTTAAATATTTCAGTAAAGATTGTTTACGTATTTGTCCGAGTCGCGACTACCTGATGCTTTGTAGGTTAATACCGAAATTGTTGCGATAAATCTTGGATTGGCTATAAATATGTTTACAAAATTGAAAGAGAGCCCTGAGAACGTCTATAATTTAATTTTATAATAGTATTGCAAAAGCAATACGGGTCCTCGATTTCATTATTGAGTTGATCAAAATAGAGTATGGATCGCCTAATAGCATCTGTATTAATAACCACTTTAAGCGATGGATCACTCGGCTCACACGTCGATGAAGAACGTAGCAAAAACGTGAATTAATGTAAAATGCACAACGCTCTGATCATTGACAATTTGAACGCAAATGGCGGCTATTGGTAAACCTTTAGCCACGGCTGTCTGAGGGTCGGCATTGTATTTATCATTACGTTCAATAGTAATGTTTTGAGGGTTCACTTTTGGCGTTTATTTTGTCGAAAGTGCCTCTTTAAGGTGATAGTGTATTTCGGTACACCTCTATGGAAACATAGAGTTTATGTTGAATTCGTAATTTATTGCGTTTTTAACAAATCGAGTATGTGGAATGTTCTGGATTATTAAAATTACTTTCGGTTTTAATTAGCTGGAGCCACGGCTTTATGAGTTGTGCTCTAGTGATACGTTAGTAAGAGTAAATAATCAATTTATTTTAAGGAACATTCATTATGCATATTTGATTT
>JACMZG010000089.1:35000-36379 GCA_018340805.1 Microvelia longipes
AATGGATCTGATTTCCCTTTCTTTGCTCTTTCTAATAATATGTAAATCATATTAATACACCTTAAATTAAAGAAAATAATAATTTTTTTAAGAAAAATTATAAATTAAGGAAAACTCCCAGCCTCCGATAACTTAAACCTCGAATAACTTTGTGAATAATAAAGTTTTTTGGTATATTTAAACTGATTCCTACTCAACTTTTTACGCTCTTTCATAGATATATAATTCAATTCAGTACAATGTGTTTCTTCAAACTCCCAGCGGCCAAATCCAAAAATTAAGGAAACTCTCATAAACTTAAATTTAGTCATAACTTTAGTAAAAATTGAGATATTATAAGAGATTTTAGTATGATTCGATGTAGAATTTTTTTCTCTAACTGATAATTATATAAACATTTAATAATATCAGCAAAAAGTGATAATTATGTTTAATCACGTGTATTTTTAATGAACCAACATAAATGTCTAAACTATTGCTAAAAAAATTTAAATTTGAAATAAAAATTAGTACATTTAACAGAGAATTAAAAATTATACTAGAAAAAGCAATTTGAGCTTAATAAACATAATAAATACAAACAAAAAGATAAAAAAAATTTAAAATTTTTACACAAATTTTCAAAGAGAAATGCCCTAAATTTCTTATTTTTAAACCGTTTTTGATAAATTTTTTCGCTAACCATATTAAGAAAACAGTTTTACATCTAAATAAATATATTTTTGGAAACAATAAATTAATACTAAAGTCGCCGGTTCAGGAATGCTACCCAAGGTATATATCCACAGTATATATGTGAGCCTGACTATTTAATTATAGTTGATTAGTTGAAATATACTGATTGATTATTTGTTGGCTCATATAAAATCTATCAATTGTTATACAATTGTGGATCAGTACAGAATATTTTGTTAGTAGCCCTACAGCCAACGCAGCGATAATCCTTAAATAATCTTTATGATTGTTTACGTTTATACATATTCGTCCGGGTGAATATAGCAGCAGCATTGTAGCAGTTGCAATTTCATTTTCTCTGTCCAGGCCTGTATCTGTCAGATTTAATTGATTAATTCAATTAATTACCTATCATTTATGAGGGTTTAACGAATAAAGAATAGTTGCTTTGCAATTATAACGAATGACCTAATGTAGCTGTGTTTAAATATGCAGTTATGCGATTGAATATAACGAAAATGACTCGCTTAGGCGTCGTATATATATAAATATCTGGTTGATCCTGCCAGTAGTCATATGCTTATCTCAAAGATTAAGCCATGCATGTCTAAGTACACAGTTTTTATAAACTGAAACGCTGCGGATGGCTCATTATAACAGCTATTATTTAAGAGATATAATCTATTTGCCACAAGATAACTGTG